>KE506552.1:29808-44289 GCA_000441515.1 Elaeis oleifera | reverse complement strand
AATCGGATTCGAATTGGATTTGATTTGAATCATGGATTGAGTCTTAATTGATTTAAATTTGATTTAACTTAATTAAGATTAACTTAATTTGTAGCTAATTGGATTTATAATTCAAGTAAGATTTGGATTTAAAGTTTAATTGAACTTAGTTTGATAAGATTTCGAATTGGATTCAAATCGGATTCAAATTAGATTCGAATTGAATCATGGATTAAGTCTTAATTGATTTAAATCAGATTTAATTTCATTAGACTTGACCTAATTTGAGACTAATTGAATTTTATAATCCAAGTAGGATCTGGATTCAAAGCCTAATTGAATTAGATTTGACAAGATTTAAATTAGATTCGAATCAGATTCGAATTGAATTCGAATTAAATTATGGATCAAGTTTTAGCTAATTAACTTAAATCAAATTTAATTTAATTAGATTTAAGTTAATTTAAAGCTAATTAAATTTATAATTCAAGTAAGATTTGGATTCAAAGC
Source organism: Elaeis oleifera (assembly GCA_000441515.1). Lineage (NCBI taxonomy): Eukaryota > Viridiplantae > Streptophyta > Magnoliopsida > Arecales > Arecaceae > Elaeis > Elaeis oleifera. The sequence continues at coordinate 43,800 of KE506552.1, read as the reverse complement.
TTAATTAAATTAGAGTTGATAGGATTTCGAATTAGATTCGAATCGGATTCAAATTGTGTTTAAATTGATTCATAGATCAAGTCTTAATTAACTTAAATTAGATTTAATTTAATTATATTTGACTTAATTTGAGGCTAATTGGATTTTATAATCCAAATAGGACTTAAATTCAAAGCCTAATTGAATTAGGTTTGATTGGATTTCGAATTAGGTTCAAATTGGATTTGAATTGGATTCGAATTGAATCATGGATCAAGTCTTAATTGATTTAAATTAGATTTAATTAAAGTAAGTTTGTCTTAATTTGAGACTAATTAAATTTTATAATTTAAGTAGAACTTTGATTGAAAGCCTAATTGAATTAGATTCAAATTGGATTTGAATCGGGTTCGAATTGGATTCGAATCGGATTCGAATTGGATTCGAATTGAATTCAAATTAAAATTATTTTTTAATTAATTTAAATCAGATTAAATTATTTAGATTTAATTTAATTTAAGGATAATTAAATTTTATAGTTCAATTAGGATTTAGATTCAAAGTCTAATTAGATTAGGTTTGACGAGATTTTGAATTGGATTCGAATCAGATTCGACTTAGATTTGAATTGAATCCAAATTAAAATTATTATTTTTAATTAATTTAAATTAGATTAAATTTAATTAAATTTGATTTAATTTGAAGATAATTAAATTTTATAATCTAAGTAGGATTCAGATTCAAAGTCTAATTGAATTAGGATTGACAAGATTTTGAATTAGATTTGAATCGGATTCAAATTGGATTCAAATTGAGTCTAACTTAAAAATTATTTTTTTAATTATTTAAATCAAATTTAATTTAATTAATTTAATTAATTTAGATTAATTAGATTTTATAATTTAAGTAGAATTTGAATTTAAAGCCTAATTAAATTAGGTTTAATAGGATTTTGAATTGGATTTGAATTGAGTTCGAATTGGATTCGAATCGAGTTCAAATTAGATTCGAATTGAATCTAAATAATTTTTAAATTATTAATAATAAAAAATATCATCATTTCAAATTCTATCGTTAATAATATTTTTTAAAAATATTTTTAAATTATTATTTAGATTTTTTAAAAATTATTACCAATGATAAGATTTTATCATAATAACCCCAATTTATCATTGCTAATAATTATTTATATCTAAATATTATAAAAATTAAAAATTTAAATACTTTTAGCGATGGTGTTTGTCGTCACTAATAATAAAACTACCGTTGCTAATACTATTAGCGATGGCAATATTTTTGATCGATTTTATGATTGTTAAAAGATGTTATTAATGATGAAATTTTTTTTATCACTAATATAGTCATTAATATTCAATATTCTTATAGTGGATTAAAGCTTGCGTCGAACTACAAAGGCCCGTACCATGTTGTCGAAGTAGTTCGGTCGGAAGTATATCGTCTTTCTCGACTGGATGGGATTTCGATTCTCATGACTTGAAACTCCGACAACTTATGCATTTATCACCCTCAAATTATAATTTTTTATTGAATTAAATAATAAAAATTATTTTTACAGATATATGTGTTTTCTTGAAACGACGTGCGCTTTCCGATCACGATCAAGGAGTGGTACGATCTCCATGCGGATCTCCATCACATGTTCCTTGACCATGATCGAGGAGCGAAATGCGTCTCCAATCGATCTCCATCATGTGCTCCTCGACTTCGGTCAAGATGCGGAATGTGTCTCCAATCAGTCTCCATTGCATGCTCCTCGGTCATGACCAAGGAGTGGAACGTGTCGTCATGTAGATCTCCATCGCATGCTCCTCGGCCAATCTCCATCGCGTGCTCCTCGATCATGGCTGAGGAGCGGAGCGCATCTCCATTCGATCTCCATCGCACGCTCTTCGATCATGATCGAAGAATGGTATGCATCTCCATGTGGATCTCCATTGCGCAACCCTTGGCCATGGTCGAGGAGCGGAATGCGTCTCCAATTGATCTCCATCGCACGCTCCTCAGCCACGGTCGGAGAGTGGTATATATCTCTATATGGATCTCCATCGTGCGCTTCTCAATCACGATCGAGGAGCAAAATGCATATCTAATCGGTTTCCATCACACGCTCCTCAACCATGCCAAGGAGCGGAACGGATCTCCATGATCGAGGAGCGGTATGCATCTCCAATTAATCTCCATCACACTCTCCTTGACCTCCATTCAATCTAAATCATGAGCTCCTCAGCCGTTATGTGTCTCCATTCCATCCCCAACACACTTTTGTGATAATGCATCTCCAATTAGTCTTTATCACACTCTCCTTGACCTCCATTCAATCTAAATCATGAGCTCCTCAGCCGTTATGTGTCTCCATTCCATCCCCAACACACTTTTGTGATATCTTATATGTTCTTCATCTTTCTACGAGCTATGTAATCCGTCCAGGATATTCTCAAGACCTATCTTTCATCTATCGAAGCACAATAGCTACTCTTCACCCTTGAGAAGATGACCTAAGAGCAAATCCAACTACAACATATCGACCAATCTCCATAACTCATTGACACAATGCTTGTAAAAAGGTAATTTCATTGGAAGAAAGATTTTTACAAGATTCTGATCGGTACATTACCAAATATCTTGGTAGACACCGAGGTTCCCAAAAGGGACTGACCAATTTTTAAGCCCAGACATGTCCGATGAGGTATAGAAACTTAAGCTCCGTTAGGAGTGTGGGACTCACCGGCCTCAGTGTGGATAAAGAGGATGATGACGGTTAGAGGCAGAGCCAATGCAACATCTTCGATCGCCCAAACTTCACGAATTGGACTGAAGAGCTCCTCGATCTGCAGTCATTCATCGCCGACCTCACCGACCTTCTCCTTACCATCAGAATCTAGGGTCCGAGGTTAACATTAGAAAATAATTTTTGACCTTCTCCTTGAAGTCCTCGATCTCTTGCAAGTATGAAGAGCCGAACTCCATCTTGATGTCTTGAAATTCGATCGAAGAGTGGAAGGCTTTGACCGCGGTAACCTTGGCGGCCTCCATCTTCTCCTCCCATTATTTTCTTGATGGATAGCCGAGCTTCAACATCAGCATGGGCCTTGGCGAGCTCAGACCCCAATCCTTTCATCTCCTCCTTCAGTGATCTGACCTCATCCTCGGCCTTTAGTTTGGAAAGCTAGGCATCATCCATCCTTCGGGTGGCCTGAGTGGCCTTCTCCTCAACCTCCCTTGAGATTTGCTGAGCTTCATAGATCGTCTCCATGAAATGGTCGACATAGTGGATGACCTAAAAAAAAGAGAGGGGAAGGATAGGTCAGCAAAGAATTAAATAGAAAAATCAAAAAAAATCAAGGAATGATGATAGATTGTCACTTACTTGGAGAAGGGAGTCCTATGAATCATAGATTCAGAATGCCCCGCCTTCAGCAGTGAAGGCTTCAACATCAACCGACAGTATGACCGACCTAAGTAAAGATCGGGCGACCTGGTAATCGACGATAGCCTTCCTGATGTCCGAGGCCTCGACGTCCTGTAGGACTTCCACCAGAGGGGATGCCTCAGCCGGTGGGTCGGCTGGGCACGAAGACATGTGCACTGAAATTTGGGGGTGCCCAAACTTCACTGCGATGGGGAGGCAGAAAGTTGGGGGGCAGATTCTCTCGGCACAACAAAATGAAGGGCTGCATGGCCTTTACCAACACCGACTCCTTCCTTGTGGGAGCACCGCTGGGCCCCGAGGAAACCCCAGTCGTGGGCTGGGTGAGGACGGCGTCAGTTCAGCCACGCTTGGGAGCTAGGGCTACACTCACCTTCTTTTCTTTGCAGCTCGATGAAGAGCTTCCAAATCTTTGGGATTTATTGCTGCATGAGAGACAAGGTTAGCCAAAAGAAATTAGGCCGAATTAAATAAGATGAAAATACTTACTCTTAGGGTCGGTCGGGCTCAACCCGACCTTGAACAAGCTCTTCTCAGTAAGAAGCTTGGACATCAGAGGGGGAGTGAGACCAAAGATCTGTGCCAATGCCTCCTTTTCGACATCCAATAATATGGGAGCTCTGACTGCCGACCTATGAGGTCGATCCCATGACGTGTTGAAGTCTCAGGGTTGCTCAGTTGAGACAAAGCAGCGCTCCTTCCAATTATGGATCGAGGAAGGAGCACCTCAGAAGGAATGATGTCCTTTTTGAGGAGAGGCATATCACCACCCAACCTCCCTAGGGTGCTCCTTTAATGTAAAGTAAGCCCGGAAGAGGTGGGAGGTCGGTTCGACCTCGAGGAGAAGGTAGTGGGTGAAAAAGGCCACAATTTGATGTCATGAGTTTGGTGTGATGCTACAGGGACTTATTCTATACAAATTAAGAAACTCTACAATCAAAAAATAGAAGGATAGCCTAAGATCGGCCTTCAGAGATTTCTTATAAAGGCTTATCCGATCCTAATGAGGAAGAGCTATCTATTTCCCAAGAGTGGTGACCTCCAGTTTAAAGTCGATTGAGACTTGGTATTTCAACCTACTGATCTCTAAATCCTTCGAGGTGAGGACAGAGTTCATCCTAAATGGATCGTAGTCTGGGACCTCACTCCCTTTGGGCCTATCCGAAGAACAAGCTACTTCGGACTCTTAGTCTGTGCCTCTCACATTGTCACCCGAATTCTAGGTGGATGGGGACGAAATCAATGCACTCATGATAAATAACAAAGAACTAACCTATAGGATAACATGGCTGAGCAAACGAGGGGCGAAGACAGGGTCAACGGTAGCTCAGCTTCAATTGAGCAGAATCTCCAAGAAAGCAAGTGGCAGAGTTCTCCCTTTGAATAGCAAAAGCAGCAAACTAAAGTTACAGTAGCTCCTATTTATAGAAGGTCTGGATGGCTCCGATCTACTGTCGATTGATCTCCCCTGATCGATGTTTGACAAATGGCAACTTTTGATTGGTCAAAACATGGCTCCCACGAATCCAACGAATCAACAGTCTAGATTTGAAGATGTTTCGCCTTAGAAAGTCAATTTTCGACATGTGTCAACAGAGGGCGGTTCGACCAACTCAACCTCAACCTCGAACTGATACTCTCTTCTGCCGACCTATTGCAAGGTTGACCTCAAGAGTGGGGGCATTTATTGTGGATCTATACCTTGGACTGGACTGCAACCTCCTCAGCTTCGACCAAGCTATGAAAGATGGGTGCCCATCAGATATACGCATATACAACAGAGATGAAGGTCGTCGGATATACCATATCAGTGGAGGTTCTCTACCCCTCAGTTTTGGATGATCTATTTTAGATTGTCCTCGATCGACCTATTCCAGATCGCCTAAGACCAACATGCATTCCACAGTCTTTATGACCTCGGCTTTGGATGATCTACCATAGTACATCGATAGTCGAGCTATATTCTCCATCGATAGATCTGTCTCTCCTCTTAAATTAAGAAAGTCCAGATAGATTAGAATTTCTTCATGATCAAGTCTTCTATAAAGAAAATATCTCATTCGAATCAATCTACGTGATAATTTAAAAAATTATCAGGACTCTGAGATGGATAGAACTTCAATTCTTCTCTTATTAATAAAGGACTCTGAAATTCTCAAAGTAAGCTCTCGACTTCCTACTCTCTTCTCTCATTGTTCTCCATCTTCTAACTTGAGTATTGGAGGGTCTTCACTAGAGAACACACTGGTGAGAACTTCTTGCAGGTACTCGGATAAAGCTCCAGCAACAGTCTCTTCTTTGGCTATCTCTACCTTAGCAGCCGACCTCAGGCGAGGAGATTAGGAGCAATACTTGGCCATGATCGAGGAGCGGAGTGCATCTCCATTCAGTCTCCATCATGTGCCCCTCGATCATAGTTGAAGAGCGGTATGCGTCTCCATGTGGATCTTCATTGTGTGCTCCTTAGGGGTCGTGTGCTCTTCGGCCACAGCTGAGGAGCGAAATGCATCTCCAATCGATCTCCATTGCACACTTCTTGATCTCCAATCGATCTCCATCGCATGCTCCTCGACCACGATCGAAGAGTGGATGTATCTCCAATCGATCTCCATCGCATGCTCCTCGCCAATGATCGAAGATTGATATGCATCTCCAGTCAGTCTCCATCACGTGCATCTCAACCACGGTCGAGGAGTTGTATGCATCTCCATCGATCTCCATTGCATGCTCCTCAGTCACGATTGAGGAGTAGTATGCATCTCAATTTGGTCTAAATTACGAGCTCCTCGATCGGTATGTGTCTCCACTCCATCCCCAACATGCCTTTGTGATCTCCTATGTGTTCTTTGTCTTTCTACGAGCTATGTAATCCACCCATGATATTTTCAAGACCCATCTTTCACCTACCGAAGTGCAACAACTACTTTTGCCCTCAAGAAACAAACTCAACTACAACATATCGATCAATCTCCATAACTTGTTGACATAGTGCTTGTAGAAAGGTAATTTATTGAAAAAGAGATTTTTACAAGATTCTAGTCAGTCCATTACAAATACCTCGATAGAAATCAAGGTTCCCAAAAAGACCAATTAATTTTAAGCCCAGACATGCCCGAGCTGAGGTACAGAACTTAAGCTCCTTCAGGAGCATGGGACTTGCCGGCCTCAAGATGGTCAGAGAGGGCTGACTTTTGGAGGTGGAGCCGATGTAACATCTTCAGTTGTTTGATCTTCGCGAACCAAGATGAAGAGCTCCTCGACCCGCAATCCATTGTCGCCAACCTTGCCAACCTCCTCCTCATCATCTAACTCTAGGGGTCTGAGGCTAAGGTCAGAAAATGATTCTTGACCTTCTCCTTGAAGTCCTCAATCACCTACAAGTACAAAGCCAAGCCGAACTCCGCCTTGATGTCCCAGAATTCGATCGAAGAGCGGAAGGCTTCACCACAGCAACCTTGGTGGCCTCCAGCTTCTTCTTGCATTTATTTTTCTTGGAGGACAGTTGAGCTTCAATGTTAGCTCGGGCCTTGACGAACTCTGACCCCAATCGCTTCACTTCCTCCTTCAGTGATCTGGCTGAAGAAAAATTATCTGATCTAATCGGATCGCCAGGTGCATCTGAATTTTTTTTATTCTAAAGATTACATAACAATTATGGATTATCTTATTCACAACAGAATAGGATCAAAATTCTCAGAGAAACTTGAATTCGATACCTCGCAATATCTGAACGCACAGACCCTCTACTTCGCGCGCACATCAAGCTTCACAAGAAAGTAGGATGATGATCTTTGCATCACACCTACTGAAGGGCAGCAAGGGGAGCGAGAAGATTAAATAACATGCCTTAAGATCTTCTGGGATGAGACCTTCACACCAAAAGCAAGATGCCAATATTCTCCATGCCAAGAAAGGGACGCCTCCCTTCTTTTGTCACATAACTCTTCTCACCAATCACCGGTAGTTGGAAATCCTTCTCTCTTTACTTTTTGTCGCACAAAATATGTTGTTATTTACCAATGATTTGAGTTTCCTCTTAAATAGATGTGGCACCATATCTGATTAGGACTCCTAATTAGTTTAGGACACAAGTTCAAACCAACTTTGAACTTTTAAACCTTGTCCAAGTATGAAATCCAACACAGAAAGAAGTGTTAGAACTCTTCACACATGCTACTCAGATATGGGGTGGAAAAATATAGCGCCTCTCCTTTCTTTCTGGCCGACTCCCATGAGAGAGAGTCTTATGTACTTGAAACTCTATAAATCTAATCCAATTTCGGTCCAAATTGAGTCCAATTCAAACTTGATTCGAATCAGATTCGAACCAAACTTGAAGAGGCTATCAATCCCAATTTAATAAGAATTTTCGTCCAAGTCTAACTTGAATTTTAAACTTAATTAAGCTTTAATTAAATCAGATCTAATCTAAAATTAATTAAGATATAAATTCAATCTCTCATAAATCTCTTGGATCATTGATCAGATCATTATCATCCCTGAAATTAAATCTGAACCTCATGTCCAATGCTAGCTAGACATAGTCAACTATTTAATCCCATATGATCTCTAACTTAATTCTCAATTAAGCTAATCTATTCATTCAATCAAGTCACATACTTCCAAATGGAACTCATAGACTTGGATCAATTCTAGCAATAATTTTCGACGTCTGGATAGGTCGAACGTTAACAAGACCATACTCAAGATCCATGAAATATGATTATCGTATAATTTATCTCTTTGATCCTGAATGCTGAGGACAGCCTAGGATTTAACTGTCAATCTTAGATTTGTCATCTATATTATATTTCAATCTTTTTAGATCATGTAACCTATCACATAGATTGCTCTGGCTGAGGTCTTACTCAATTGAAATATAGTGATGCATCAACTCCTAAAATATAGAGGGATCAATTTCATCTTGATCCACATATCGACTACCATAAGTACTTAATCGTGTCTAAAAATCTTTCATCATTAAATTAAAATTTAAATAGTCTGACACCAAAATACAATGAGTTGTTTGTAAGTTACCATGATGATCTCAAATCGAAGGGATACTTATGCCCATATTCTTCGTGAGCTGCTCTTGACAGCAGAGCGCTTTGTAGGTGAGTCATTTATTCAGTGATGATGTACTCTTACATCTCATCTATATGTCATATCAGTATTTTCACACTTCTTGATTAAGAGGATAACCAACCTATATAGTATACAACGACCTACACTCGATAAACGTCATCATCCTTTAATGATGTATCATTTGGTCGCAAACATATTGCAAATATATTTAAGAATTATTCGATAAATTCTCTTTTATCGATTGTCATATGGTTCTAAGGACTTCATCACAACACAAGAGTTCTAATAAGAAAGATATACACCTTGTGATGAATTATGTCAAATAATTTTTATTAATTCAAAATTCATATACAAATTATAAATAGCATAATCATCCAAACGATTGATTTTAGGACATATTTCTAACAACTTTTACTTAGACTAAAGTCAATCAGTACTGTATCTAATACCCATCTTTCATTTAAGTTTGTCGAACTCTTTGATTCTGAGGACTTTAATAAATGGATCGGTCAAGTTCTCTTTTCCGTCGATTTTTTGAATATCGACATCACCTCGATCCACATCTCACGGATAGAATGATAGCGACGTAGAATATGCTTGGTTCTCTGATGAGATTTCAGTTATTTAGTCTGAGCTATGGCTCTAATGCTATCACATACAGCAGAAGAGGACCATCAATGGAGGGTAACACTCCGATGCTTGCTTAATGAACTTCCACAATCAAACTACTTTCTTTACAGCATCGAATGGCACAATGTACTCTGTCTCATAATTGAATTAGCTACAGTGAACTGACTGAAATTTTTCCAACATATCGCTCCTCTATTTAGGATAAACACATAGTTCGATATACTTTTGCCAGCATCATGATCTAATTGAAATTGGAATCAACATATCTCATAAGTTTCAAGTCAGTGTCTCCATAGATTAGCCATTGGTCCTTTTAGTATTCTCAAATACTTAAGTGTTGTCTCTACAATCTTTCAATGATTCTCATCTGGATCAAATAGGTACCTACTCACTATCTTTAGTGAATATATCACATTCGATCTTATACATATCATAGCATACATGATAGATCTCACTGTCGAAAATATGGGACTCTACTCATATACTCTCTCTTGAAGAGTTATCGAACAATCCTTCATAGAGAGTAATTTCATGGTCTATCAGGAGATAGTCTTTCTTGAAATTCTTCATACTGAATCATTTCAACATGGTATTTATGTACATGGATCGAACAAGCTAAGCAACCTTTTAGATCTATCTCTATAGATCTTCATCCTTAGGATGTAGGATGCTTCTCCCAAATCTTTCATAGAGAACTGTGATGATAGCCACAGCTTTATACTTTATAAAACAGGAATGTCATTTTCTATCAAGAGTATGTCATCTATATATAGTACAAGAAATATGACTACAGAACTATTAGCCCACTTATATATGCAGGATTTTTCTTTGTTCCCAATGAAGCTATACATTTTGATCTCATCAAAATGTATATTTCAACTCCAAAAGTATTGCCATAGAAATAAATATCTCATCATAATCAATACCATAATACTGACGATACCTCTTGAAAATCAAACGGGCTTTATAGGTCTCCACCTTCCCATCTGTGCTTCTTTCCTTTTGAAAATCTATTTAACCTTATAGGTCTCATCCCTTCAGGTGGATCAATTAATGTCCATACATCATTGATCTCCATGGACTCCATCTTAGATTTTATGGCATCAAGCCACTTGTCAGAGTTGGATCTCTGTATGGCATCCATGTAAGTGATCGGATCCTCATCGTTCTCATCTAGTTCTACAGGATTACCATTTCAAATCAAGAAATCATAGTATCTATCAGGCTGACGTGGTACTCTACCGAATCTTCTTAAAGATACCTCAACAATGAGCTTTGAATTTGATCTAATCACATCAAATTCTATATTTTCACTTATCTGTGTCGGCTTTTCTACCTATCAAACTTCTTCAAGTTCAATCTTAATGGCATCAGTTCGTTCCATAAGAATTTTTTTTTAAAGAATACCCTATTACTGACGAACTTCTTTTGTTCTTCAGCATGGTAGAAGTAGTATGCCCTAGACTCCTTATGATACCCTATAATTGAGCAATTATCGGATTGAAGTCCAAGCTTATAGATCTGTAAATATTTACTTAAATCAAACTATCCCAAACCTTAAGGTAAGAGGATGTCAGTCTACGTCCAGTCTATATCTCATATGGAGTTTTTGTGATCGATTTGCTCGAAACATTGTTCAGAATATTGCATATAGTCTCAAAAACAAAACCTCAAAAAAGGATCGACGGACTCACAAATTCCATCATGGACCGAACCATGTCTAACAAGGTTCGATTCCTCCTCCCAGGAGGTGTCTATTGTGAGAGAATTTTATTTTCTTCTAGATATGTCAAAAATTCATTAGAAAGTATTCACCTTTTCAATCTGATCGAAGAATTCTAATACTCTTTTCAGTTTATTTTCTACTTCATTATAGAATCGTTTGAATATTTTAAATGATTCAATTTTATGCATCATAAGGTAGACGTACCCATATCTCGATAGGTCATTAATAAATGTAATGAAGTGATAGTATCCTTCTCTGGCACTTATGTTCATAGATCCACATACATCACTATGTACTAAATCTAGAACATCACTGGCTCGATCACCCTTTCCAGTAAAGGGTGACTTGATCATCTTTTTAAGAAGATAGGACTTACAGGTCGGTAATGATTCATAATCATTGATCTCGAAGATTCTCTCTATGGTTAACTTATTTATCCTATTCTTATTTATATGACCAAACCTATAATACCAAAGGTAGGTATTTGTAACATTATTTAATCTAGGATATTTGTTCTATATGTATATTACACTAACAGATGGTGATAAAATGTAAATACCATCTTTTAATTATCCATGCATAATCATAACACCATCCATAATAATATCATAGAATTTTTTATTGAAAATTATAATCATCCTTGGCCAAAAGGCCCATGAAATAATATTCATAAGAAAGATGGATAATAATAACAATCATCTAAACAATGATATTTAAATTGAGAACAAGCTGAACTTTCTTATAGCTAGAATTGGAACAGCTCTTCCATATCCAACATTCAGGAATCATTCGCTTTTCTCAAATTTTTTACTAACCTAAAGTCTTTGCAATAAATTGCATATATGAATCAGACTTTCAATATTCAATACCCAGGTAGTAGTATCATGATAGAGCAATTACAAAATATTATCATATAAGTATCTTATCCAGCAATCCTTTGCTAATTTTTCTTTCTGAGCCTGTTCGGATCAAGAGAAGCTAGATATAGAGGATAATTCTTCTTTCAGTCTCTAGCTTCTTATAAAGAAGTATTCTGTCTGACTCTGGTCTGTCTTAGACTGATTAGTTCAATTGAACTTAAAAGTCCTAGTATGATACCACTACACCATACTCATCTTTCCTCTCTCAGAGGATCGATGCCATGTTGAGGATAAATCCTCAAGTGTGCCAAAAGACTTATTCAACCTTTGAAGTATTCTTTCGACTGAGCATCATCAAATTTACAACTAAATTTGTCACTCATAGCAGCCCTCATGATGCAACATACTGTCGTACAGTATTGAGCCACTTCTAATAAGTATCTCTAACCGTCGCATCTGTATTAGGAGTTGGTACTTCAGGTGCTGGATCTATAATCATATATAGGATCCTTTAGTACTCGAAAATTATTCTCAACTTTCGATATCAATTATCGAAATTTGGTCCTATAATCTTCTCACTATCTAGCAGTAAGTGGAGTGATAAACTACTAGCCATCACTGAAAGAAAATAAAAGATCTATTAGTATATGAATTATTTAATCCTAAAGATTTAGACTTTAATCTAAAGGTTATCTCACTATTTTATATGAATTGGTAGCCTCCACCTCCAATTCGAAGAATTATCTTAATTTCTTAGTGGATATTAGAATCCACACAGACTACACATGAGCCCGACTATGGTCGGTCAACTCATGTGCATCTATGGATAGATTCTTAACCAATTATTTCTTTAAATAACTTTTAGTAATTAATTTTATTCCAGATTTTATTTCAGTAGGCTAGGGTCTCCACTGAAAGTTCTGATTAGGTCCAACTATTAACATGATCATACTCAGCCCATCGAATCAACAAATGATCAAGTCTGACTATGGTCGGCTAACCTGACCACCCATCAGAGAGATACAATTGATTTATCATATAATGAATGATAATTTCAATATCCAAATAAACACCATGCCTATGGGTCTGCAATTCTTACCTAGACTATTGGATCCATCATCCATCATCTTAATGGAAGGATATGATCTAGTTATCTCCATAATTAGTTCATTTTATGGATCTAATAATTTAGAAGATTTGATTTAATGATTTGAGAATGTATTGACTGACGAGTCGTAAATCCTTCCACTGATTTCATCAAGTCACAAAAAGGACTAGATAAGCTGATCTATTGGACTGATGAGTATAAATCCTCCTACTGACTTCATCAAGTCATGAAGAGGATTAGAGATAAGCAGATCCAAAGGGCACCTAAATCAGTCAAACTGATTTAATGATTTGAGAATGAGAGAAGAGATCGACCTACAAGTTATATATCCTCCCACTGACTTTAGCAAGTCATGAAGAGGACTATAGATAAGCTGATCTAAAGATACTTAAATCAGTCATACTGATTTACCTTAATGGCATGGGTTAACTTGAATTAATTAGTGATCTAATCAAAATATAATCTAGCAAATTGATCAGATAAGTGAGATCGATAGGAGGGTTTGCCTTGACTTGTTTAGACACCATCGAAATAGGCAAATAAGTAGATTGTCAATTAAAAATCATCGATCATATTGTCAAGCAATATTGCCAAACTTACCTTAAACACCAATTGACTGATTAATTTCGATTTGGTCAAACAAAAGACTCGAGCTAAACCATTGAGCCACGATCCGGTCTATTTGGTGTGGTCAAAAATATGGACTTGATCAAGCTACAATTATTGAGGTTGATCTTAGAAAATTTTGATCTAATCTAACTCAATTCTTGATTAGATTTAATCAATTTCTCTAATTAGTCTATATTTATTCTAATCTTAGGTCTAATCTAGTTAGAAGACCTGATTCGTGCTAACCCATTGCCCAAATGATTTATAAGGTGTCTTAGCATCTTTAATTCTCAAATCTGGATTACTTAATTTCAAATTAAGTGTGTGAAATGTGTGTTTCAGTTTGTAGAATTATTCTACTAGAGTTTTAAGTAAAACATATATCATATGTCATACAATTTTTGGATCCTAAAATCTAATTTTTAGATTTATGTTTAACAATTAAACATGCATAAATCTGATCTAAATATCATATATACATCATATGTTTCATGACCATTTTTAGATCACTACCGACTACATCATATACAACCTACAATTCAGATCT
>KE506552.1:4664-21534 GCA_000441515.1 Elaeis oleifera | reverse complement strand
GATATTATATTAATTTTTATTAATACGGGATGTTATAATTGTTGTAAAAAAATATTAAATTTTTTAAAATAATTTTAAAAAATATCATATTTTTTTCAAAGACAGAAATATCATAATTTTTTGTCTGTCATAATTTTGTAAAAATATCATAATCAAAAATATAATATTTTATTATATAAATTTTAATAAAAAATAATCTATATATATAATACGTGTTGAAAATAATAACTATATGAATCAAACGAATAAGATGATATATTTATATCAAATTTTTTACGCCACTCGGGGTGTACCAAAATTTTTAAGGTTGATTAGCAAGTTTGGGGCTTGATGGCCTGCCATCATGTAATACTAAACGACTCTCAAAGCAACGGTGAATATAGTCCCCTCGTGGCATCACTGATCTGAGCCGTCCAGCCAACTTACCACCCCATCGGGCGGCACTTTTAAGCATGCTCGTTTGATCAACTGTTGAACGAATCGGACGGTCACGATCATCGACGACATATCCCCTCATCATAACATATGGGAGCGGCACTCTCTTCGGCGCTCCTGTATAAGGGTTTCGGCTACGAGGGTTCTTCGCGTCGTCGGCGGCTGCTAGGGTTTCTTCTTCTCTGATCTGGAGGTAAGAGAGAAGATAAATTGGAAATTTTCCAATGATTTCAATTCTATTCGTTAGATTTTTATGTTCTCTTTTCCCCATTATCGATATTGTCGCATGGGTCGGCAAAAATCCTTGCTTTAACTATGTACCTAGATCTATAGAAGAAGAAAGATACCATGCCCTTGGGATCTCCTTTCGTATGTCTGTTATTTATTGGTCGAATTAGTGCTGTGTTTTTACCATGAAAGCATTTTGATAGGTTCTTTGCGATCTATAGACTTCTCCCGGTCGATCTGGTGGGCATTTGGGTGTCAGTTTGTTTGTTTCTTGATGTTCTTGTGGTGATTTGGAGCTCATTATATTGCGTTTTGTTGTTGCGAGTAGGGGAATCAGTTCGGAATCCTCAAAGAGGGCCAACAGTAATGGCTCCGCCTCAGCCGAATACCAGCCTTTTTGTTGGGCTCAACAAAGGGCACGTCGTCACCAAGCGGGAGTTGCCTCCTCGCCCTTCCAGCAGAAAAGGAGTAAGATCTCAGTAATAAATGTTAGATTTTTTTGACTTTTGTTGGTGCTTGATATGATTACACGGTTTGTATTTTTTGGTCCCTGATACTTCTTTTTTTTTTTTTCTTAATTTGTATTTTTATGAGCGTTCGAATTGAAGAGATCAGTTTCCTGTCATTTCTCTTTAAAGTGCCGTGTTCTGTTATTATTAGTTCTTGTTTTCTTTTTTTTTTTTGCTTTGCACATTTTAGTAATATCTTGCCATATTCCAAGAATGTTCCAAGTCCAACCCCCAACCCCATCTTGCTATATGATTACGTGGTTTGGACCTTGGTTCGCTTAGTTTAATTTTGTTGGACTGCAATTTCGCTGTTTGGTCTTTCCAGTGAATTAGTTTACTAGAGGTATGATGAGTGATTCTTTTTCTTGATTTATCAACAACTTCGTACCAGAATTTATTTGTATTAGGTTTCCTATTGTCATGGTTCAGTTCTTAAAATACTTGAGAGAAGACAAAAAGATAGAGGGAATTTAGGAATTAACTTAATAAAACATAGTGTGTATATATTTTATTTCGCTTATTTTGTTATGATAGACAAATCATAGTATTAAAATTTTTTTTTTTGGCAAATTGACAATTGAATAGCAAATTAATGAATTAGGTAAGTATGATATAGACCATAGTTTCCTGATTGTCTGGATACATGGTTGGATTGTGTTTGTAGGTCATGATTCGTACTCGTGAAAAAAGGAAATTGGTTCAGTAGGAGTAGAGTTATGTCCTGGGCTTGCCTTTTATATTTGTAATCTGATACCAAATTTTGCTCTTATATGTCTTGCAATCATAAAATTGCGATGTGTGTTGATGCATGACACACTTAAACATATGCAGACATATGGTTGAGTGAAATTCAGAAGGGTACAATCCAGATATTTCTCATATTATGCTAAGAGAAATTGTAGCAGAGAATAATTTATCTTTTTTGAATTTTATTGTATTAAAAATTGGTTTGCATCATATCACCTTACACTTCACCTTGTACCATGTGAAGGACATAATTATGATATTGATCTGTTTCTGAAAGTCCATCATGTGTTTCATGCATACAACTTGTTGAACTCTTTTGCAAGAAATTATTATCACTCGCTTTATTTGAGCTAGAGTTTGCTGGAGTGCTTACTCCCTTTAATATTTGGATTGGAATTGAGAACTTTTTGTTGTACAACATGCATTGCATACCTTGTAGCACTGGACATATGCTGGGAATGATTGTAAAGGAATAAATGTTTTATATTAAGTGAGTTCCTATTCTAGATCTAGGGCTGGAAGTGGGCTCGGGCTGGCTCGAGGCCCATCGGGCTAGGCCGGCTGTGGGTCAGGCTTCGGGCTCGGCCCAAAATCATTCGGACCGGGCTCGGGTCAAAAATAGGGCGCGTTTTACTTTCGGGCCGGGCTCGGACAGACCTTTGGCCTGGCTCGGGCCTGCTCGGGCCCAAGCTCGAAGTCAGGCCCGTGCATATTCTCCCGGCCCAAACCTCGATCTTATGTTACCCCCTCTGAGAAATTGATCCATCTCTTTCTATTTATTTGGTCGATAGGGTTTTGAGAGTTTTGCTTCTAGGGTTTTGGGGGGGGGCGATGCCTGTCATGGAATAACTCTGCCTCTAGGGTGGAGGGGCAAGGCCCACCATGGACGACCTCGAGAGCATTTTTCCCCTTTTGATTTGTTTGTGAAAAAGAGGAGACCGAGATGAAGCGCTTGGGAACGGTGCTTAAGAATCGGTTCCGACTGGAGGTGCTCTGATTGGACGCTGAGCAACAGGGGTTTGTCGGCGCCGGCGAGGTGGGATGGGCGGTGGAGCCGAGCGGGCTTTTTGGAGAGGATTTCTCCCGTCGATGACCTTCTCGACTTTGGGGGAATCATGGAAATGGAGAAAGAAGTAGAGAAAGAGGAAGAAGAGGAACAAGTGGGAAGCAGAACCCTTTCAGATTTCAAACTCCACCTCCATCATCTCCTGTGACCTTCTCGCTTATGTAGAAATTGAGTTTCCTGTAAGTTCCTCATTCAACAACAGGAAGTTTCTTTTCAGTACTAACCAATTTCCAGTTTATTATCGGTTGTTTTTTTTCCTTATTTTGAATGATGTGGAAGAGCTAGAATGGGTGTCTCATTTCTTTGATGATTTATTCATAGAGTTGTCCTCGTGCTCTGAGATAACCGCCCACTCTATCAACTCCATGGAATCCCTGGCTCCTGTCAAAGCCAAGCGGAGCAAGGGCTTGCAAGCTGCCGCTGGGGGAATCTGGTCCACGGCGGGTCCTCTCGCCCTCTCTGACTCTTCCTCCACCTCCTCAAACTCTTGCCTTTCTTCGCCCTCCTCCTGCTCTTGCCTCATCTACGACTCCGCCGTACCCAGCTTCACAACCATCGACCTCATCCTCCTAGCTGGAACTCCACCTCTGGCTAAGAACCAAATGGCACGAAGCCATTTGGCCCGATACTTCCGAAAATTTGGGCCTAAGCCCAGTTTGAATAGGTTCGGGCCTGATTTGGGCTTGGACGTGGCCGGCCCGATTGGGCTCGGGCCGGTCTCAGGCTTGGGCTCGGTCCTATATTTTTCCAAAAATATCGGGCCACGCTTGGCCTGAAGCCCAAAAATTATTTCGGGCCAGGCTCGGGCAGGCGTAGGTCCCGACCCGGTTCGGCCCGGCCTAGTTCCAGCCCTATCTAGACCCTTTTTTGTGGAAAACTTTCAAGAATTGCTTGCACTTTTATGTCAGTCCATGTGTACGAAAAAATGGAATTGTGAAGCTTTTCAAAAGAATGTGGATAACACTAGTGAGGCAATTTCGAGACCATTTTTTTTTTAAATAAGAAAAACTTTGGCCAACTCCTTGTATATTTGAACTAAAAAGCAATCGTATATGCACCTACCTCATTTATTGAGACCATATATCAGTATTCCTTTTGTGGATCTCTTAGCTATGCACCTACCCCCCAACACCACCCCCCCCCCCCCCCTCTTCCCTTCTTTTCTCTCTCTTGCATGTTGCCACCCACATATAGTATTTTTAGCATGTTGTATTAGCACGTATAATTGCGCTGAAGTTCTGTTGTCATGAGTCTATTCAAATGATGAAAATCCATACTAGTGGTTGTCCTATGAAGGTTTCTGTATGGTGCTTTTTTCCATTGGCTGATGGTTGTGAAGTCAACTGAATTCTTGGGTTGTGAAATTTCGTGTTTCAGAAAACCAGCAAGAGGGTGCATTTTGTTAGAAACTTGATTAGGGAAGTTGCTGGGTTTGCTCCCTATGAGAAGCGTATCACTGAGCTCCTGAAAGTTGGAAAGGACAAGCGTGCACTCAAAGTGGCCAAGAGAAAGCTTGGAACTCACAAGAGAGCCAAGAAGAAGCGTGAGGAGATGGCTAATGTTCTCAGGAAGATGAGGTAAGCTTCTTAGTTAATTACTTTGTAGTTGTTATTTTCAGAAACGT
Organism: Elaeis oleifera; assembly: GCA_000441515.1. Taxonomy (NCBI): domain Eukaryota; kingdom Viridiplantae; phylum Streptophyta; class Magnoliopsida; order Arecales; family Arecaceae; genus Elaeis; species Elaeis oleifera. The sequence continues at coordinate 16,925 of KE506552.1, read as the reverse complement.
ATGCATAAACATCTTTAACTGTTTCTTTGGAATTGATTTTAAATGCTGTTATAGTCGATGATGAACTTGAGACACACGACAAGGATATCTACATGATACGTGGCCAATTATAGTAGATAGCCCGAGTGTGTTAGTTGCAATTATTAAGACATAAGCCAAATGGGTTTCCTGAGGGTTTAGAATCTAAGGAAAGTTAGGTGAAGTGTAGAATTTTTGTATGAATCGGATCACAATATCTGTTAAAATAAACAATTTCACATTGCTGCATTTGGTCAATTTTCATAGTTTGTGTATGCTAAACATTTTATACATTTGGAAGTTGATTAAAGTGCAAAACCATGCACAGGTATCAGGTCTATTTGTTTGCATGTATTTATAGTGAAAATAATCAAATATTAACGTATATATGGTATAAATAGAGGTACAAGGTGTGCACCTCACTTTCTTTTTATGATATACCTTGAATTGAGAAGTTTTATTTATGAGAAGCCGCATTTTTAGTCTCATCGAGGTGTGAGGCAAGGATAGCCCCAAGTATGCCTTTTGAAATGTTTTTCTAACATTTATGTTCCGTAATGCTACAATATTGTGTGAGGGGATGAAGTGGTACGAGCTTCCTAAAGAGGAACCTAGGTTTTAGAAGTTTGAATAGCTTCTTTTCATCTGCTACTACATGGTTATTGATTTCTTTCTCACCAGTTGTGTCCTTTTTGGTTGGTTAATCCACCATCGAGTTCGGATGGGTCCGACCCACCTGAATTCAATGGAGGGGAAACGAATCTGTTGGATATTGGACTGAAGAGGACCTCTACTCCACTGTCCTAGGTGAAATGGTTTGTATCAGTTCATTGGTTGTGTTATACGAATTTGTTAGGTATTTTCCGAATGTTAAATTCATGTTCCCCCACTTTGTATCATATCTGTGACGGTAGTCTTGTTATGTACTAGTTCATTTAGTGTCATAAAGTGTTTGATGTTGTTTCATTTTGTGGCATTTTGGATTGAATACTTATTGATACCTGTATGGTTGATGATCTGTGTGCAGATCCGCCGGAGTGGCTGAGAAGAAGAAATGAAACATAGCAGATGATACGCTCGTCTCTAGATTATAGTTCCAAACTGGTGATGAGTTTTCATCCTTTATGCTGTTGGGAATGCTAGAACTGTTGAGATACAAGTTTGTCTAATATTTGATTTTGCGCTAAACGGTTTTTTGATGGTGTTATCATCAGCATTCTGATATCTTTAACCATCGTAGATGCATAGACTAATGAGTTATGGCTAACCGTCGGTTGATACGAATTAGAATCAAATGGAAAAGCACCACAACCGGCACGTGGGCGAATCGTGGAGATGGGATTAGGGTTTCTAGAATTTGCTTGTGATATGAGTCTTCGGGATTAGGGATGGTGAGGGAGAGGAGACAGCAGAGGGTGATTGACGACTATGGAGGTTGCTAAGGGAGAGGCGGAGCGCTGGACCGCTGGTTTCAGAGCTAGAGGGAGTTGGACCGCTGGTTTCAGAGCTAGAGGGAGTTATAACGGGCAGGTGGTGGATGCGGGGAGATGAGATGCTGTGTTGATAAGATCCGATAGGGTATCGTAAGGTGGACACGAGGGCTTAAGCCCTGAAATAAAATGAAGTAATGATTGAAAATTCAAAAAAAAAAATAATGGATTCCTCTTCGACCATCATTCCTATTGAATATTTACTAATTGATTTATTCCCAAAAAATAACCAAAAAAAAAACGTATTAATACATTTGCAAAGCGAAATGACTAGAACAAAAGAAATATAAAGAAGAACCCGATCCGCATTTGGGGCATGGGACTGGTTTTCAGAATTACATTTGGGGTGTTTGATGCGCGGTAAAGCATTTACTTGAAAAGTGATTGTTTTTCTTGGGGCGCCATTATAATGACGACAATGCCGTTTATCTAGCTTTGAGTAAATTTGAAATTCTAAGTATATATGATTCTAAGTCCTTTTTTTTTTTTTTTTGTCTCCTATAAGTCTAACTATTTTCATTTACTAAATAAAAGAATATATACAAAAGAAACACACGCAAGAGCAATAAAACCGAAACTGAACGATAGAGATAGAAATCAGGACAGAACTCATGTATCCTGCTTATCAAAACAAAGGCCTGCGTGGCTTTTCTTAAATTTCGTGTCCAAATGAACGCCCATTCCCTGTTCGATGAAATGCCGCAACCAATGTTTTCCTGGAATCGGTGATGCGGACACCGCCGCCAGTGTAGAACAAGGGCCGAGGTGCCAAGAAGGACCTTTGAGAACGATTCTTCGATCCAAGTGGGAGGATGAAGAAGCACGCATTGAAATTTCGTTTAGTGAGTTGTAAGTTTAAGACATCAGTCTTTTCGTTGGACGTTGATTTTATTTTAATTGTAATCAATTATTGAAAGGATCCAATTGCCCGTGATAGAATGGAGTCAATGTTAATTTACATTACAAAAAGCATGTTAATGGCAAACCTTCTAGCTGGTTTAATTCATCTAGAGGACTTAGGCAAAGCTGTCCCCTTTCGCTATGTCTTTTCATTCTTGTCTCAGAGGTTTTGTCTCGTTGCTTATACTTTGTTGTTCAGCGAAATTTACTTAAAAGTTTATCGTCCTCCTCGAGGTCCTGTTATGTCACATGTCCTATTTGCTGATGACTGTTTGATTGTTACTTGAGCACGAGTTCAAGATGCAGTCTGTTTGGCAGCAGTATTGGATGTCTATTGCTCTGTTTCGGGATAATTGATTAATTTTGATAAATCTAATATTATCTTCAGCCCATCCACTCCTCTGCAGGTTAAACGTCAGATTGCTGCCTTGTTCCATATTTCTCCAGCTAGAAGTATGTAGAGGTATCTCGGTGTTCCTTTGAGCCCACATTCTTCGACTCCTTCTGATTGTCAGTACATGGTTGAAAAGGTGACTAGTCGTATTGCTTCTTAGAAGTGGAAAGCGATATTTTTTGCACCCCGCTTAACACTTATTCAATCGGTTTTGTTGGCACTTCCTTTATATACTATTGCCTCTGTTCATATTCCTTTATCGGTGTTGCATAAAATTGAGAAAGAAGTTCGATCCTTTTTATGGGGCCATGCTTCTGATAGTAGAGCTCTACATCTTATTTCTTGGGCATAACTTTGCATGCTGAAGAATAAAGGGGTTTGGGATTTCAATCATTAATACTACAGAGGCAAGCTTCCATGTGTAGGATAGTGGCACAACTTATCTTGCAACTACAATCACTTTGGGCTAGATTAGTCACTGCTAGGTAGCGATATAGAGGTTCATGGACTACACATATAAAGCCTAGAGCTTGTTCTATGATTTGGAGTAAAATTTGTTCTGTTGGTTCATTAGTATAGTATCAATTTCAATGGCTAATTGGCTGGCACAGGGCAATCTGTAAATGTTTTTGCTGACCCATGGATTTTCAATATTCTTTTAAATGCTTCTCCTACTTTCATAAATATGGATCATATTGCTACTGAGCTTCAGGTCGCCGATCTACTTACTTCTAACAGATCCTGGAACCTGGCTCGCTCAGTTGAATCAATACTTTGTCGCTAATATGATGACCCAAACCTTTTGATTCCTACTATTGAAGGAAACTCGGCTGATCAACTGGTTTGGTACCCTACTCATCTAGATCATGTACATCTTCATGACATGATTGCTGTGTTGTCTGATAACTTGCCTTCCTCGACAATAAATTTAATTGGTTATGGCGGTTACACATGCCTCCTAGATTAAAGATTTTTTGTTGGAAATTGATGTGGCAGAGACTTCCTACTAAAGCATATCTTGCTAGCAAAGGAATTCTATCATCTTAGTATTGTGATCTTTGTTCTGACCAAATTGAAGATTGTTCTCATGTCTTGGTAACTTGTTCTTGTGCTAAACAGCATTGGCAGTATCTTCATTGTATGTGCCCAAGAATTCCTTTGTTCAATAACTTGCCAGCTATGCTTGACTGTATGTCGCAAGCTTTGGTAGATGAAAGGCAGAGGGTTCTTGTAGTATATTTGTCGTGGCATTTGTGGACAAACAGAAATGAAAGACTATTTTCTCGTAGCTCTTATCTGCCAATTCACTTGATTCGTATGACTATAGTATTATTAACAGAACTTTTTCCTTGTGCTCTTCAATGATTCACTCAATCTAATTTTATTCAGCCTCCTATCCATACTCCATTCGGGTACTGGGTTAACTCTCTGCAGCAACCACAGCTGCTAAAAACACCAAAACTTGTGTCGTGGTTACCCCTCCTTTGGAGTGTTAAAGTTGAACTTTGATGCATCTGTATCTCATGGGAAGGCTGCTATTGGCTTTGTTATTAGAGACTCTAACCCATACTGTCTAAGAGCTGGTGGTCGGTAAATTTTGTTCTCCTCTGTACCATATGCAGAATTATCAGCAGCTTGGTGGGCAATGAAGACTACAGTTTGTGAATTAAATGTAACCCACCTTTGGCTTGAAGGAGATTCTACAACTTTGGTATCGTGGATTGCAAATCACTCTTTTCTTAATACATCTAGGATTCCTCTTATAAGAGATATTCGTGAATGGAAAAGCAAATTAATTCACTTTCAAATATCTCATGCTTGTCGGGAAGCCAATCAACAGGAGGATTATTTGGCCACAAAAGCTTTGCAATATGATATTGACTGGACTAATGCTGATCTTTTGGATTCCCATTTCTCTTATCTATTGCAGGCTGATGGAAGACGTACGTGGTATCCAAGGGAAGCTTAGGCATTTTCTCGGTCTGCTGTTGCTTCATGTTTGTCAAAATGAATTCAGTGCAAGGCTTGTTGTTCAATACCAATATTTGATCACTATTTCAGTATGGTGTTCCATAAGCTGTTGCTGGTTGGTGGCAATTTGTCTGCTATTTTGCAGAGCTAGATTTTATCAATCTAACCTGCAGTTAATAACAGAATGCCTGTGGCTTACAAATACTTCAGGAACTGGGGTCATTGTAATGTGTTTCTGCAGGCAACACAATCAATCAGTTGAATAACAACTACTCAAGCACTATAAGATGATGTTTGTTTCATTTATCATGCTTCTTTAAATTCATTGACATGGCTTATGCATCTACTGGTCCTTTGTCTATCTACTATACATTTTGATACTCAGAATTCTCACTACCTTGCTCGAGTATGCTGGGTCCAAGCAACAAAGACTGAGCTGACGCATTTGTATGGCATATGGCAAATTCTGTCCTTTATTGTGATTTACCTACCGATCTTTCTACTTCTCCAACAAGACACATATCCTCACCTACTGGGAGCACTTTTATCAGCACAGAGGTTGCATGGCTTCAATAATTTTGCAAGCTACCTATTCTCCCAAATAGCATCTTCCAGGCACCTTTTTATGATCTTTATTGTTCAGATCTGTTTACCTATTCTCTTGTATCTCCTAATATTATGCAATGTACTTTTATATATTTACCCCTTATGTTTTGGGCTTCTTACTATTTTGTATTCCTACGTTGTAATCACACTGACATATGACCTATAAAGCAGTTGCTCCTCTTATTTACCAAAAAAAAAAAGAAGAGAAATGCGCTAGCTGGTTCTTCTTATGAAACCAAAGTAGTATTAAAAAAACCAAGTTGGAAAATAAGAAAGTTAAAACAACTAGAGGAAAAGCCAATGACGAATCCTGAAAGGCTTTGGAACTGTTTCAATGGGTGATAAGAGATGCATTCGAGCGTAAGACTGTCCTCTCTCTCAGCTTTGCCTGGCCATTATTACAAATGTGCTTCTTCTAGTTCTCAAGCAGGATCTCCTTCACACAAGCCAAATGGAGGTGGCATCCCTTGCACGTCGATACGTAGGACCAGCTCCTGGCTCTCTTCCTCAACTCCTCCTTCCCGCACCAGTAGCACCTGGAAGTCACCTCTCGATGGAGCATCAACCTCATCTCACCATCCTCTATCACACGCCAGAAGGACGCGCAGCTGGGGTGCAGGTCCCACCTTCATCGAAGTAGTGATAGACGTAGCCTTTGATGTCCCTTCTGCACGCATCACAATATCGATCTGGCTCCCCCGATCTAAGAAAATGGAAGGTGCATCCTGGGAAGAAAGGGTGGGTGATGGTGTCCTCCGGGCAGGCACAGTCCTTGTGGAGATGAAAGTTAATTGCATGACTTCTCGCATGCATACCGAGATCCAATGCACCCATCATAGTTGCAAGGTCTCTCCTTGAGGCCGGAGTGAGTCATCTCACCGTAAATCATGTCCTCCATGTGTGCCTTTTTCTGATTGGGATATCCGAAGGGGATGATAGAGAAGCTGTTGGACTTGTTGAAAATAATTTGAGAAGGTAGTTAGTGTGTGGTTATTTGGATTGGTTGAAAACAATTTGAAAAGGTAGTTAGTATGTGGTTATTAGTAAGTTATTTAAATTAACTAACTGTTTGAAAACCGACAACTACTTTTAATCACCAAAAAGTTATTAAAACTTATAGACAAGGAGTTGTGTCTCTTTAAAAAGACACCTTTGGTCTCCTATAAATTCTGAATTTTCAGAGTTTATTAAAGAAGAAGAGTTTTAAAACAAAGACAATTTTAACTTCCTCTTTCTTCTTCTGAAACATTTTTCTACAGCCACAATTTTTGTTCTCATAGAGAGTTCTTGAAGAATTTCAGATTTGCTCTCTGTAAATTCTTATTGTGAGTTATTGTATCCTGGAGGTTTTTTGTCGGTGACCCAGAGCGAATTCTTGGAAATGGGGACAATAAACCTTAAGAAAACGATCTCTGTGCCTTCAAGTTTTTGATTGATTCTGCTTTTCCTAACAATCTTGAGGTTTTATTTGTTCTATATCAACAATGGAGTCAGAATCTATCAAAGTCATGAACCAAGATATGGTGAAGTTGGATCGGTTTGATGGAAATAACTTCTCCCGTTGGCAAGACAAGATGCTGTTTCTCTTGACTGCACTGAAGATCTCTTACGTCCTGGACCCTAATCTTCCACCAATTGAAGATCCAATATCCACTATTGATGGTGGGCAACCCTCTGTAGAACAAATTGAAAGGGTTCAAAAGGAGAGAAAGAAACGTGAAGAAGATGAGTTGCTGTGCCGTGGACATATTCTGAACACTTTGATCTGTTCACTGATATTAAGTCTCCAAGAGATATATGGAATGCACTAAAGTACAAGTACAAATATTTTGATTTCAAAATGCTTTCTAAATATTTTGATTTCAAAATGATTGATGATAAACCTGTTCCTGAGCCAGTCCATGAATTGCGGGTGAAGAAATTAATGCACTAGGCAGAGGATTTTACTTTAGAACAGATTCAGAAACATCTTCGGATTGAAGAAGAGACTCGTTCTCGTGAAAAGAAAATTCTGTTCCAAATGAGTCAAATGTGCATTATGTGAGTGGCGAATCTAGTTCCAAGAATCAGAAACTGAAAGCCAAGAAGAATGACCAACAATTTAAGAAGAAACCTCAACAAAAAGAAAAAAAAAAGGACCATGTTATGTCTGTGGTGCAATGGGACACTTTGCAAAAGATTGCAACCAAAGGAAGACCAAGACTAACAACACTGCGAACATGGTTGAAGAGAGTCCTGTGGCCATGATTTCTGAACTAAATATGGCAACTAAAAAGTCTGATTGGTTGCTCGATTTTGGAGCAACAGTCCATATCCGTAAAGACAAAATGTACTTCAAGAAATTTGAGGAAGTACTAGATGGCCAAGAGGTTCAAATGGGAAACAAATCTTGTGCCAAAGTCGTTTGGAAAAGGGATTGTTGAAATCGCTTACACTTTTGGAAAACAGTTCACTCTTCTTAATGTTCTCTATGTACCCGAATTGAGGAAGAATTTAATTTCTGTCGACTTACTTTCTAAGAAGGGATTTCGGGTGTTGTTTGAGTCTGATAAGGTTATCCTGTCAAAGAATGGTATGTTTGTGGGAAAGAGATATTCATGTGATGGAATGTACAAACTAAGCATTAATAATAAGAATATTTCATTTGCTTACACTGCTAAGTCATCTTCTTTGTGGCATGGACGATTGGCACATATAAATTATAGATCATTGAAATGTATGAAAAAATTAGACATGATTAATTTGATGATGATCTTGACAAATGTGAAATTTGTGCTAAGTCTAAACCAGTCAAGAAACCTTTCCATAGTGTTAAAAGAAATTCACAAATTTTAGGACTAATACATTCTGATATATGTGAATTGAATGGAGACTCATGGTGGAAAGAGAAATTTCATTATTTTATAGATGATTTCAATAAATATACCATTACTTTATAGATGATTTCAGTAGATATACGCGCGCACGCGTGTGTGTATTAAGAACATAAGATGAAGTATTTTCAATGTTTAAGAAATATAAGGCTGAAGTTGAAAATCAACTAGAAAAGAAATTAAAGTGCTTCATTCTAATAGAGGTCATGAATATTTCTTGACTGGTTTATTGAATTTTATGAAGAACATGGGATCATTCATCAAAATACCGCACCTTACACTCCACAACATAACAGTTTAGGCGAAAGGAAAATCGTTCTTTAGTAGAGATGGTTAATTGCATGATTCTTAATGCTAAATTTCTATGAATTTGTGGGTGAAACTTTGTATACTGCATGTCATATTCATACACTATAAGAATCTAGACTATTAGGGACGGCTAGTTGCTGTCACTAATAGTCCGCTTGCCATCATTAATATCTTCGCCGTCGCTAATTCTGTCATAACAGCCAATTTGAAAAACTCTGATCTTTAAATATCCTTATTAGTGATGGAAATCCGAGCTGTCGCTACTAAGGCTATTAGCAACGGCTTTAGCGACAGAAAAATTTCATTTTTCCGTCGCTAATTATTTTTAATTTTAATTAAATTTAAATATTTAAAAAATATTAGCGATGGTATTTCATGGCTAATATCATCGTTAATAATTATTAGCGATCAATAATGCCGTCGCTAATACCATCTCTAATTTATTATTAATTTTAATTAATAAATTTTAAAAAATATTAGCGACAGCGTTGTTGTCGCTAATGCTCTCTAATAAGTATTAGTGACGGCATATCCGTCGCTAATAATTAGTTTATTTTTTTAAAAATTAATAATAATATTTTTTAAAATCTGTTTTAATTAATCACAATGAATTATAGTTCCTAATACCTATTATAATTAAAATCCAAAGATATGACAATCAAAAATAAAACTAATTATATTATATTAAAATATAAATTATACATTTTTTTACAAGCAGTATCAAAAAAATATAATATATCAAAAAGAATCAGGTCTGATCTTCATTATCGTCTGTCTGTTGCTCCTGCTTCTCTCCAACAATTGATAGATGAGAGTCAGATGTCCCAGCATCATGTAACGAAAAAATAAATAATATTAGTAAGTTTTGATATGGAAGCGTATCTTTCGATACGGAGACATCTTTCGATATATTCTTTCAATTCTTGAATAGATTGTTCCTACACATTTCATTCGATGATACAGAGCTACAAACACCTCCGACCCATTGATTAGATAGTTAAACTTAATTTTTAGTCCCTAGATCTCCTTCCTAGACTCAAACCTAAATATATAAAGTTTCTAAATATGAAAATTTAAAACAAGTAAAAAGATTTAGTAATATAATTATCTGATGTGATGGTAGAGATGATGAGTCCAGCTGGTCGTGCAGCTGTAGATCCCGAAGAAGCTCTACGACTATATCGTGGATGGCATCCAGGAGGCTTTGAGGTCGTTGGCTCAAAAGCTTCTGCACAACCTCCTCCATGTGCGTATTGCTCCAGGTCTAAGACGTCGAAAGGTATCGAGCCGATGGAGGATCGAAACTATGGTCGAATCCTATGACCCAGCTCCTACTCACACCCTCGATGGTGCTGAGCCATCCCTCAAGATCAAGGTGTGCTAAGAAGACGGGTCATCGCCATACCTCTTAGCAACGTATACCACGTAACGCATTTGCACAGTTTAGAAATACATATTAGTTCTAATATAAAATCAGATCGTGTAACAACTTAATTAGTAAATAAAGTTTGAAGTTCTTACCGCGATCTATCGCGATGTAGAATCTAAATAAATAAATAATAAAATTAAATTAATTAAAGCATGCATATAAGAGTTTTATAGTTCTAGTGAAGAGTTTTGGTATAGATTTCTTATCGGTCAGTTAGTAACAATATGTGTGCCGATCGAGCCATCCATGTGCCTGATCGGATCTTGCTGGGCGATCTGGTTCTACCTGACCCTCTGCCGTCTATCGGAGTACTCCTCACTGCTCCACTAGTCGCAGAGGGCCTACCATATATCCACCTATATCCAGTGATCCGTGAAGGACCTCTAATCCGATGGTGACAGAAAATCAAAGTGCTAGATGATGGACTGCCTGAGGCTGTAGAGGCCATCTCGGAGCCTCCGTATGGCCACCTCCTCGAAGGTCCAACGACCAGTCTCCTTATCTTGGAGAGTCTCGAATCGATAATACTCCTGTAATATAGAAGTAAGCGTGTATTAATATGTAATTAAAATATCAATGTATCAGGAATTTAAAATTAAACTAGTTTTGACTTATCAGAAACATCTTTCAAGCTGCATCACGAGCTCCCGACGGCCAACTCGAGAACTCGTTCATCGTCCCAACATCAATTGACGTATGATCCCGATAATGATATGAGATGTAGAAAGCTCTCTGAATGTGCTACAAAATTGATTTCGAAGAATAAATATTAACTTTAAATTACTAAATTCTAAACTTATTAATTGAACATGTAGTACTTATAAGCGGCTCTGGATATGGATGATCTTTCTATCCTCTGATCGAGTTGGAGGTGCCATGAATCAGATAGGTCCTCAACCACGATGCTGTGTCTGAGAGCCGATGGTCCCTGCTATATGCGATTGTGGGGTCACGGTGATCCGACCCCGAGCATAAAATATCTAATACAAATAATGTTATATTAGTTAACAAATGATAAATAACATAGACAAGAATATATAAAGTGTTAGAGCTTACGGTTCGGTATGAGAGGTGCAGAACCATACGAGCTGGCGGCGTGATCGCTCTCTCCTTGAGAGCTTTATCCTCGACTGGTGTGGCTCCGGCCTCTAGAAGACATGATGTATGCTCTCTGAAAATAAAATAAAGAGATTCACCAAATTAATTATATAATTATGGATGGCTATGCAAGATTTAAAATGATGTAAGATAAGTAATTAAAATGATCCAAAAAGTGAGGGAAGGTATCAAAGAATCTTGTATGGTATGTCTTTCTGATTCCTACCCTCTTGTCTTGGCTTAAATCAGCTTGCACCGCATATGCCGCATGAGCTCTTCTGTTGGTCCTTTTTATAGAAAAGCATGCAACCATTACGGTATACATCCATCTTCTCATATCCCATGCCCAATCCTTTCACCATTTTCTTCGAAGCATAGAGCTCTCAATAAGCTTCTCATCCTTCGGTAGCATTTTCTTTATTATTGCTACCATTCTATCATAACAATTGACCGTCATATTAAACTCGATCTTTAAGTTTAACAACTTTGGCACAGCTGATAGTACAGTATGTTTTCATATCCCAGCCATAGTGGTTCATTAGTATCTTTCATTATATGATAGAAATTGTCATTACAATCTTTTGGATCATTCTTCATATTCCAATTAAGTTTAAGACCAGTCGCATCCATAACCATGTCCACCATTCTATCTGTGTCCATGTCCTGCTTGGTTCTAACCCTTGCAACTTTCTCTCACATCTCTCCATACAAGTACCAATGCTTGTAGTTGGACATAAATCCACTGTTATACAAATGAACAGTACTTGTATCCCTATCAAACATTTCTTTATTGTCACATCTTTTACAAGGACAATGAACCCGTCCTTGATGTAAGAGTACCATATTCTCAAAATAAAATCACAGTACTCTATACCCTCTCTGTATTTAGTAGAAATCTCTCCATCGACTACTCAATGGTCCATCCAACTACAATCCATGACAGACTATCTAAGAATTCTGTATATACATAAATATAAAGTAATTACTAAATATTATTTATCATTCAAAATGACTTACATAGTAAATGTATTTTATCATCAACTAATAGGTAAAGATGGATTCTATCCGATTTAGAAAATATATTAATTCTATAGGTCCATTACATTAATCAAATGATACACAACACGGTGTTGGGATTTTCATAGTTTCATGTATGCAAAAATTTTGAAACGA
>KE506551.1:108588-121702 GCA_000441515.1 Elaeis oleifera | reverse complement strand
TAGAACAAGCAGATTTAAGAACATCTGAATCAGTCATATTGATTATCCTTAATGGCATGGTCAACTCGAATCAATCAGTAACACAATCAAAATATAATTTACCAAATTGGCCAAAAAAGTGAGATCGATAGACAGATAGTCAATGCTTGCTTTAGACACCATATAGGCCAGATAAATATATCCCCAATTAAAAACCATCGATCGTGCTGCTAAACTTATCTTAGACACCAATTGATCAATTAGTTTCAATTTGATCAGCCAAAGGATTCGAACTCGACCATTGAGCCACAATCAGATCCATTTGATATGGTCAAAATATGGACTTGATCAAGCTATAACTCTTGAGGTTGATCTAGAAAATCTTGACCTAATCTAATTCAACTCTTGATCAAATTCAATCTATTTCTTTATTTAATCTATATTTATTTCTAATCCTAGGTCTAACCTGGTTAGATAACTTGATTCAAGCTAACCCATAGCCCTAATAGTTTATGAGGTGTCTTAAGATCTTCAATTCTCAAATCTAGATCTTTGATTTTTATATCTTAATTCTCAATTAAGTATATAAAATTTTGTGTTGAAACTATTTCAATTTGTAAACTATTTTATAAAAGATTTTATTCTCCTTGTCTAACAAAGGATAATCTAGTCATTTTTCTTCGAAGACATGATTCACAGGTCGGAATTGACTCAAATTTAACCAAGTCAAGGATCCCATCTCTTTCTAGTTTATTTATCCTATCCTCTCTAATATGGCCAAGCCTATAGTGCCATTAGTACTTATGGTTGAACACAACTCTGGATCTCATTTGGCCTACGGCACTCACTACTTGCTCGTTTAGGTTCACATTAGCATCAATATGCAAGTGATAAAGATTGTCAATCAAAAGACCAGATGCAATCAATAAATGAAACAATAGTCTTTATTAAATTGAAAATAAATCCATCCTGTGCTTGTACAGAAACTGAAATTAAATTTTGGCTAGCTACAAAGATAAATAATAGTCTTTTAAATCTAATCTAAAATCTGACGGTAATCGAAGAGTGTAGATTCCAATGGCCTCTGCAGTAACCTTTACTCCAGTGCTGATCCGAAGGATCATGTCATCTTGCCTCAACCTCTTACTTCCTATTAGATCCTGCATTGAAGTACATATATATGCACTCGAGTCAGAGTCCAATACCCAACTAGAAGTAGAAAAAATCGTTAGGTTAGATTCTATTATGAGCATGCCTTCACAAAGCGTTTCACCCTTTTCTTTAGGCTCTCCAGGATAGAGTGCCTTGAATCCTTCAAGGTTCTCTTAGTAGCGACCATCATATTAACCAACTCGGATAAGTTACAGTCCAATTTATTCATATGGTAGTTTACGATAAATTGCCTATACGAACTAGTAAGAGATTGGAGGATCAAATCTAACCTTTAACTTCCTCTGCATAGTAAGCTCGAGCTTCTTAAGTTGCTTAAGGTCCTTGATCATTATCATACAATGATCGTGGACTGACTGCCCCTCGCACATCTTCATATTGAACAACTGTTTGGACAATTCGAAACACACGGTCTAGCTCTGCTCATCGTATAACTCTTGTAAATGAGTGATCATGGCACCGACAGTAGGCATGTGCTCATACTGGCTTTACAACTCATTTGATATGGAAACCAGCACATAGCACTTTATCCTAAGGTCATCTTCCATCCACTTGTCCAGAGTAGCTCTTTGCTTTATCATAAGATGAGCTGGTAAATCTAGAGTATCCTGATCGAGTACATATCCAATTTTTTCAGATGTCAGGACTATCCTCAAATTTCTGAGCTAGTCCTTAAAGTTTGTAGTCAGATAGTTGGTTTCAAGGATACAAGCTAGAGGGTTAGAGGCTGACATTGTTTATCTACGAGAGTAGAGATTTTAGTTAGACTTTTATACTTAAATTATATTTGCTCTAGGAACTTTTAAATGCAAATGGACTCCTATTATTTCTTAGATTCTGACACTTTTTGGGTAAAAGTAAAATCCGACACGACCATGCAAGGTTTCTAGTGGGTGCTGCAGTCCCATCGATATCATGCGCCTCACCTAACAGTTATTGATGACAAGCACACTAATGCATAAGCAACTCTTTACTTAGATGCTTCTCTAAACAAATTGCAGCGACTTGGTCTCCAAGTCATGTGAGCTTAGATAACACATATTGCCCCACTCTTTAGTTAAGCCAAACCCATCATTTACAAGCAGGTGTGAAACCATCATTGAGTCCCTCATATAACACATATTGGGCCCAACCCCATCTTCACCCAAGAGCAACTCTTTGCTAGTAGAGTAGTTGTATGTTCTTGATGCAACTAAACCACTGTAACCAGTCGAGAACAGTCAATGCCAATACCACGTCCGCACTTCTACAACAGTGGAAGACTATAAGGTTTAATATTAATTAGAGAGTTTTAGATCAGATCTTATCTAATCAGTCATCCCATAATCGATCTTATTGGTATGGGCTAAACCAAACATCTTAGCAACTAATGTACCCAATCATCCAATTAGCCAGGTAAGTGGGATCGACAGGAAGGTATGCCATTAACTCACTGTAGAAAAAATTATCTAAGTGAGTAGCCTCCTAATTAAAAAGTATCGATCGAGACTTGCCTTAGATATCAAATGGTTTATTGATTTCAATTAGTCAGCTTAGGTGAATCGGGTTTGAGCCATAAAGCCAAATTAGGTCCTTAGGTTGACTCAATTCTACATATAGGATCTGATCGACTTAATCTACAATATTTGTAGAATCACTAGCTTAATTGATCTAACCCAAATCAATATTTGACTCAGTTTGATCAATTGCTCCATCGATTTCGACCTAATATGATCTAATCATAACCTAAGATGCAATCCTAATACAAAACCATCCATGCCCAACGATTCATATGCACACTAATTTTAGATCACAAAAAAAGTTAGATCTAAATTTATTATATAAAAGTAAGTTTTGGTTCTCGAAACACTTTCAAAACATGCATACAATAAACACATATATTGCATGTATGAACCAAAATCAAATTTAAAATAATTTTAAAATTTTATGCTACTTTTATACATATGAACATATGGCTTTGATATCATTGTTGGATTTCTACAGGTGCCAGTGCATGTGGAGTTCAAAATAATTTTGAATCCAAAATACAGTAAAAATTAGATTAAAATAATTTTAATCTAAGTATGCATTCATCATACGAAAGTATCTATGGATCTAGTTCATATACTGAAATTAATATAAACTAATTTTAATAGAAAGAAATAAAAGTCTATGATCAAATTACATACTTGAATCTCTTTCCTTTTGCCTCAAACCTATAATTGGGGTTGAATCCAATTCAATCCCTGGATCTGAGGTTGAGCAAGTTCTAAATCAGCAGCACAAGTATTCTACCTCTACGAATATCTGTAGGACTGATCTGGATTGGCTCCTCTTGATACAACTCACTAGAACTCAAAGCCTGAATAGGCTTGAACCAAACCTGGATATGGAAGAACCCTTGATTCTCTTTTTCAATTCTTGATTGACATCAACCCTTTCTTGATCTTTCTTTCTTGATTCTTGAAGATATCAAAAACCCTTCTTGATCTATTAACTAACTAAAAGAACAACAATCAAGAAGTGATTGTAACTACCTCCCAATAACCTTAGGAGGATGGTGCCAACACTTTGATACTAAGAACAAAGATGCCGCCCTCTTCTTCTTAGATCCTAGAGAGAGGACGCCAAGAGGGAGGAGAGAGGGCATGGGCTAGAGAGCGGAGGAGTAAGGGAGGCATGGGCATAATGAAAGGAGGCGGTAAGGTAGAGAAAATAATGAGATTAACATGAGAGATAGGGCTAGGATCCTTTAAATAGACAACATAAGGGAGTCCTAATCAAATTAGAATCCCTTTTTCTAATCATATTAGAAATCCTAGCCTAAAATCTCTTGGACTAAATCAAAGGGGTGCCACCTAGCCTAGATCCATGCCCACATTGGGCTTGGGCGTCCCATCATATGAGACCCAATCCAATGGTCTCTAATCAGTCCACATGATTCTATAGGTTTAATTCAAGGGATCTTGATCAAATCAAGATAAATTTCAATCAAAAAAATCAAGAAACTCTTTCTTGATTTAATTCAAGCCATAAAATAAGCATCCAACTATTGGAGCCTATTGAATCAAATTTCATTAGGTTCAAATCAAGTGTAAAAATTAGCTAATTCTTATCATATAAGTAACCAACTATTAAAGAATTGGGTTCACCCAGGTGCTAGCAAGGTTAACATGAACCCAATAAATTTTTTAAATTCATATAAATTAGTACTTCAGAAGTTCAATTTAACCAATCCAAGTCTTCTCCCTTTAATGTGTGACCCCATAGGTCTAATTTTGTCTGATAGTAAGACATACCATGATTTCTATCATAAGTATCACTAAAACTCCTTTCAGTGGATCGGAACAGTATCACTCTAACTCGACAAGGACCATTGATCCAAAACGATCTTATTGAGTTCTCATAATTCACCAGTGACATCTAGCAATATATAGTAGCAACCTAGTAGAACCAAAAAAGAACCTCTATGTGTAGTTAATATATGATATAGTCCCTCTATTGTGAGTTCCGACTAGATGGTAGGTCATGGATAAATTATCAAACCTCATTGTCTATCATATGATAGATCTGATTAGCTCAAATCCAATAGTGATTTCAATAAAAAAATTTTCATCAATCACTCTGCTGTGGCCAAAGACTTATGGACTTAGCTTCTTAAATCTCATAGGACTTCTCCTCTCTATCAAGATTAATAGATCCTATCTAGATGCACACCTTTCTCCTACAGCTCAATCAACTACAGCCAACATCCACTATAAAGATTCATAATTGAATCAATACTTATATATAGTCAAACTATAGTAGTCTTACTGCGAGCAACTGTGATATCATAGGTCAAAGAACCAGTCACACAACTACAGCATCGAGATGATCACTGATGATTGAATAGAAATCTATGTGATCTCTCATATAGTCATACTCAATATTAGTTATTCTCTAACAACTATCCGCACTTGTCACTCAGTATCTCTACACTATAGATTAGAGGCTCATCTATCTCAATGGAAGCGAATCGTGCGTCGGTCTATCCGAATTGATCACCATTCCCATGACTATCTTATAATTGAAAGTAATTTAGGAATTGATTATACATACCTCTAATTCTCAATATTTGAGAATATATATCATAACATCAATTTCATGGATGATTCAAGGACACATAACACTTGAATGAAAAAAAATTATCCTTAATCGATCAAATCAATAGTTTAAGTATAAAGTTGTATCATAAATAAAAATATATCAACCAATAATTAGCTTTTAGGACATACATCCAACAATAGAGTTAGTTTTGAAGATTGTAAAGTGGTTGTCAGTCATCTTTATCCTAAGTGGGACCTCAATGAAGCGCAACATGATGAAGGAGAAGTCGAACAGGATGTTGCCCAGAGGCTACTGATGAAGCTACCGATCCCGACATCCATCCTTAGGCACTTTTTCCTTCTTTATTTTGTTCACTTTTTGTAATTGGCTTCACCCCGATGTAAACTTTCTTTTGATATAACATAAAGTTTCTTTTTTGAATCATCTTCTCATCTTTTATCCGAACTATGCTTCCATTCAACATCATTGATAAAATGGCT
The DNA here is from genome assembly GCA_000441515.1 of Elaeis oleifera. Classification (NCBI taxonomy): domain Eukaryota; kingdom Viridiplantae; phylum Streptophyta; class Magnoliopsida; order Arecales; family Arecaceae; genus Elaeis; species Elaeis oleifera. Next base: position 115,988 of record KE506551.1, on the reverse strand, counting down.
AAGTAGAATAACCGATGAAGATAGGATTCCCCATAGAAGTTAAATAGTTGATAAGGTTTGGAGAATGACTTAAGTAGTAGAAAATATTTATATCCTTTAGTCGGGAAGACTTAGTTGATTGTCGTTGCTTCCTTTTCGAGATGTTGATCCTTTAGTCAATCGAATAAGATCGACTAAATAGATTTTTTTAGATATTTCAAACTGTATGTTAGTTAATTGGGCATTAAACAACTAACATTTCATGTGGTGTAAGCTGATGATTTTTTTTTCATATGACTGAGTGTCAGTCGATCATATTACTTGGTATATCATCGAGTAATTAAACTTGTCGGCATAATGTCATAGTAAAGAAGTCATTTAAATGATTTATTTGATTTCAATGACTTAGCATTCCACGTTCAAAAAATTTTTGTGCTTCTAAGTTCACAAGTTTGTATGCCCTAGTTGGAGTATTTCTAAGATTTTGTAGGGGCCCTCCTAATTCCGCGACAACTTTCTTTGCTCGGATGGTTTGGAAATTTTGGCTCTTTTGAGGATGAGATCTCCTAGTCAGAAATCTTGGGTTTGATCTGGGAATTATGGTATCAGACTACCTATTGTTGATATGAAGCAATCCTCAGTTGAGCTCACCATCAAATTTCATCGAGCAAGTCTTGGTTGGCACGTCATTTGTTCGAATTGGTTGATTCATCATAGAGTTCTACCCTTGTTGATGGTAAACCAATTTCAAGGAATTATGGCTTCCATTCCAAATGCTAAGTTGAATGGTGTTTCTCCAATCGAAATCCATGGAGTCATTCGATAGGGCCACATGACACTTTATAACTCATCGGCTCATTATCCCTTGGCTTGATTCAATCTTATCTTCAAGCCTTGCAGTATTGTTCTGTTAGTTACTTCAGCTTCTCTATTTGATTGAGAGTATCTGACTGAAGTAAATTTATGAATAATTTGATATTTTGTACAGAATTCTTCAAACTTAACATTGTTGAATTATCGACCATTATTCATGATGATTACTCGGGATAGACCAAAACGGCAAATGACCAACTTTCATAAGAAGTCTGTCATCTTTTCTCGATTATTTGTTCTAATGGCTCTACTTCCACCCACTCCATAAAATAGTTGATGGCGACTATTATGAATCTTCATTCCCCACTCATAGGGGGAAACAGGCCAAGTATGTCGACTCTCCATTAGTCGAATGGCCAAGGTGTTAATATGGAGGTAAGGCGACTTGATTGCAATCTTTGTATATTGGAGAAGTGTTGATATTGATCATACTTTTGTACTAAGTCGATAGCATCTTTTTGCATAGTCGATCAATAATATTCTTACCGAAGTATCTTGTAAGATAGTGATCTGTCCCCCAAATGATTACTATAGATTCCTTCATAGACTTTCTCAAGGGCATAATCGGCTTTGATAGGATGATGATATTTGAGTAAGGGCAGAGAGACTGATCTTCTATAGAGTTGTCCATTAATAAGTATGTATCAAGATGCCAACCGTCTTATTCATCATGCTTCTACATAATCCGTCGATAGGGTCCCATCGATCAAGGATCCGATGAATGGGTCAATTCTATTAGAAAATGTATCCTAAAGTCAATCGTTTGGATGATTGTGGTCTTTATAATTTGTATATGAATGATGAATTAATAAAATTATTTGGTATAATTCATCACAAGATGTACATCTTTCTTATTAGAACTCTTATGTTGTGATGAGTCCTTAGAACTATATGACAATCGATAAAAGAGAATTTATTAAATAGTTCTTAAATATGTTCGTGACCAAATGATATGTCATTAAGGGATAATGATATTTATCAAGTGTAGATCATTGTATGTCATATAGGTTGATTGTCCTCTTAACCAAGGAGTGTGGAGACACTGGTATGGCATACAAATCAGATGTAGGAGTACATCATCACTAAATAAGTGACTCACCTGTGGAGTGGTCTACTGTCAAGGGCTGCTCGTGAAGAACATGGACATAAATGTCCCTCCGATCTGAGATCACCATGGTGACTTGCAAGCAACTCATTATATTTTGGTGTCGGACTATCTATATTTCTAATACAGTGATGGAAGGCTATTGGGTATAATCAAGTACTTACAAAATTTATAAGTGGATCAAGATAGGATTGACCTCTCCGCATTTCAAAAGTTGATGCATCACCGTATTTATTTGAGTAAGACGTCAGTCGGGATAATCCATATGATAGGTTACAGAAATTGAAAAAGATTGAAATACAATATGGATGAATAATCCAAGGTTGACAGTTAAAATCTTAGATCATTCTAAGCATTCAGCGTTAAAGGGATGAATTATGTAGTAACCATATTCCTAGGTACTTGAGTATTATCTTACAAACATTCTACCTATCTAGACATCGAAAATCATGCTAGATGGTAATTTCGATTAGTATAGAAAATTGTTCTTATGCTATCGGCTTAGTGTTCAGACCTATGGAGTCACATACAAAGTCAAACAAAGTAGAAAATAATTGACCTAAGTCTATGAGCTGAATTTGAAAGTATGCAACTTGATTGAATGAATAGATTAGCTTAATTAAGAATTAAGTTAGAGATCATATAAGATTAAACAGTTGACTATGTCTAAATAGAACTGGATATGAGGTTCAGGTTTAATTTCAGGGATAATAATGATCTAATCAATGAACCAAAGGATTCATAAGAGATTGAATCTTATGTTCTAATTAATTTTAGATTAGATCTAATTTAATTAAATTTAATTAGATTAAAATCTAAGTTGGACTTGGATCAGAATTCTAATTAGATTAAGATTGACAAGCTATTCAAGTTTGGTTCGAATTAGATTCGAATCGGATCAAATTTGAGCCTATTTGGTTTAGAACCAAAGAATCTCAAAATCTTGAGACTCTCTCATATGGTGGCCGACTAAGAAGAGGAGGGAGCGTAAATAATTTTCGCCCCACTAGATGTGTGCATGTGAAAAGGTGGGCACTCTCCTTTTTATGTTGGGATTCCTCTTTGTTCAAGGTAAGGTGACCTAAATTAGTTAGGTCTCTTGATCAGATATGTGCATCCAACATTATTTAAAGGAGGGACTCATAACAATCAGAGGAGATGAGTTTGTTTGTGTTGGGAATTGTATCCCAAAGTCAATCATCAGCCTGTTGATGGTTGAACTTATCATTATAATTGTATATGAATTGTTAAATTAATAAATATTATTTGATTTTTTCATCACTCTATGTACATCTTATTTGAACTTCTGTGTTTTATGATGAAGTCCTTAGGACTATTTGAATCGATATAGAAGGATATATCGTTTAGTTCTTAAATCTTAGTTCATAACCAAACGATATACTATTATTAGGATGATAACTATATCAAGTGTAGATCATTGTATATCATGTGTATTGATTGTCCTCTCAATCAAGGAGTGTGGAGACACTGACATGGCATGCAAGTGAGACATAGGAGTATATCTCACTAAACGTGACCAACTATTGAGCACTTTGTTATCAAGAGTAGCTCACAAAGGATATAGGTATGAGTGTCTCTCCAATCTGAGATCACCATGGTGACTTACAAGCAACTTACTATGCTTTAGTGCTGGACTATCTGAATTTCTAATTCAATGATGAAAGATTTTTGAGCACAGTCAAGTACTTGCAAAATCAGTGGTGAGTCAAGATGGAATTGACCCTCCGAATAAGTAGAAGTTAATGTATCAGTGTATTTCAATTCAGTAAAATCTCGATCGAAATAATCTATTTGATGGATTTGAAAAATTAAAATATAATATAGATGATCATATTAGGGTTGACAGTTAAACCCTAGGTCACTTTAAGCATTTGGGTTAAAAAAATGATTTATAAGGTAACCATAGGCCAATAGATTCTTGAATGATGCTTTGCAATTTTTCAACCTATCTGGACATCGGATACCATTATTAGATGGTCACTTTAATTGGTATAAGAAAATTATTCTTATACTATCAGTTTATGTTCGAACTTATAGGGTCAAAAAAAAATTTCTGACTAATCATATGGCTGATCAATGATTGAGAATCGTTCTAGGATTAATCGTCAATTCGATTGATGATTAACTTTATATAAAAATTATAATAAATTAATTCACTAATTATTGATGAACTGTAGGAGGATTGATTAGTGATTAGATTGTTAATTAACTTAATTTAATTAAGTGTTGAGGTTTGGATTAAATCTAATTGAATTGGATTCAATTTGATTTAATCCGATTAGGTTATGAGATGACCTAATCACTAAGGATGTTCGATTCTTAATTTGAGCTCGATTAATTTTTAATTAATTAGAATTTAATCAAGATCATTTGTTATCTAATTGGATTAGATGATCTAATCAGATCTAACCTAATTTGATTGGGTCAAGAACCTAATTGGAAATGAATTCGAATTCGAATTCAAATGGAACAACCCCTTGTGCCTCCTTTCACTACGCCCTTCTTTTATTCATTTCTTCATGCATGAAAAAGGTTTTTGTGTGGAATTTCTCTCACCCAAAAGGTGTTTGATGCCTTCTTTTGATCCTATTGGGATTAGGACTAGGTTGGTTAAGTTTGAGTTCAGAAGTGTTTGAAATTGGATTAAAGCCTAGAGTCCAAGTTTTGTTAGACTCTTCTTTGCCGCCGACCACCTCTCTTCTCATGCACAAAATATTTTTTGCATGAATTCTTTGCACCAATCTGAGTGTTGTCACCCACCCTCTCTAAGTTCCTAAGATAGGGATTAAGTTTGGTTCAAAGTTCAATTCAAATCTGATTTGAATTGGTGATAAGATCAACCATTGTTTGAACTTGAACCAAATCACTCAAACTCTATCCTTATCTTCATGGGACGCCACCTTAAGAAGAGAATTTTTATGCACCCCATGAGATGTGATCTTAGGCATGAGGAACTTCAAAGAAGGCATGAGGAACTTTAGAGAGGGCATGAGAAAAACCAGAGAGGGGGTGGGCTTCCATGTGTGAGACATGGAGGAAGAAAGCTTCCTCTTGGGCGTGAGGTCTAGGGTGGGTCTAGGTTTTTTCATCTCTAGATTTTTGTGTGAGAAAAATTCAAGAGGGTCTTGATCCAATCTCTCACACCACCATCTCCTTGTAAAGCTCTATCTTCTGATCCAGAGGTGTTCAGGTGCTCCAAAGAAAAAGCTTGAATCAGCCATCCAGAGCCTTCAGTATAAGCTAGCACTCCCAGGAAGGATGATCTGTTCGAAACTTCAAGTGGACTACTTGTAAAGATCGAACAATTTGTGTTGCTGCTTAACATCAAGAAGGACCTTGTACGATATTCATCAATAGTGACAATCATTGATCCGTAATAAGGTAATGAGTTTTAAACTCATCTGATCAGATCTAATGGTTAGATTTGATTCAGGGCATCGATATGATCGATGCAGGCTTTTCTATTAAATCAGATTTTTATGTGCATTATTTTATATTATAGATCTTTAAGAAGATAGTTTAGATCTGATCTAAAGTATGTATAAAAATTAAATTATTTAATCTACTATTTTATTGTAAAATTTTTAAAATGCATGCTTTGAACTATCCGTTTCCTTCAAAATGGTATCAGAGCATTGGTTTCTTATGACATAAATTTTTTGCATATAATCTGATATTAATTTGATTTTAATTATTTATATTAGATCTAAATAATTAATTTAAAATTTGAATAATATAGTAATCTAATTAGATAGATCCTCATAGCCATCCGATCATAGGAGAAAATAGGGCTTTACAGTCCTCTCCTCCCATTCAATGGGGTTCTCCTATGGTATGTAAGGATGCTGCGCGATCTTTTTCATGAAGATGAATAATAAAAAATTTAAATTTATTTTAGATTTGATTTATTGTATCTTAGATCTGAAATTAGAGTTTATATGTTTGTATGATAGTTTGTGAAAATATTTTACAAAATTTGAAACTATTTTCAAACACTGAACCCAAATCCATATTAGTCCAAAATTTAATTATGAATTTAAGTGATCTAGATTTAAGAGTCAAAGATCTAAAGCATTAATTTTATAATTCATAGATTTATGGGTTAGCTCGAGTCAAGTCTATTTAACTAGGTTAGACCTAGGGTTAGAAATCATTGATAATAGACTATGTTAGTAATTGATCAAATCTAATTAATAGTTAATTCTGATTGGGTCAATTCTTCTCTTGATCAATTCTCAATAGTTGTAGTTGGTCAAGTCCATGTCTTTGATTAGACTAAGATAGACTTTGATCGTAGCTCCATGGTCGAACCTAAACTATAAGTTGATCAAATTGAAACTCACTAACCAGTTGGTGTCTAAGATAAGTTTGGCAGTCTTGATCGATGGTCATTAATTGAGAGCTACTCGCATAGATTGAGTCTATAATGAGTTAATGGTATATTCCTCCTACCGATCTCACTTACCAATATGGTGAATTATATTTTGATTAGATCACTTAATGATTGCGATTGACCCATGCTAACTAAAAATCAGTATGACTGATTTAGGTGCCCCTAGTTCAACTTGTCTAAAGTCCTCTTTATGACTTGGTGAAGTCAGTGGAAGGATTTATGACTAGTTTGCTGGACCAGCTTATGCCTAGTCTTCTTTGATCTGACTTGGTGAAGTCAGTGGGAGGATTAACATTAACTAATCAAATATTTTTTCATCTATCTAATTAAATCTTCTAAAATTATTAGGTCTCTAAAAATGAAATAGTTATGGTGATAACTAGATCATAGCCTCCCATTAAGTTGGATGATAATGGGTCTAATAGTTTAGATGATCATTGGAGGTGCCACATATCTGGTGATCATCTGGCTATCAAAATTATCATTCATAATATGTTGATTTAGTTGTGTCTTTTTGATGATGGTCAGGTTGGCCGAGCTACACTCGGACTTGATCACTCATTTATCAGATATATTAAATTCTGACATGTTAATAGTTGGACCTAACTAAAATTTTCAGTGGAGGTGCCACACACCTGCTGAAGAGATGTTTAAGGTAAAATTGAATGCTGAAAATTATTTGATGAAATAATTGATTAAGAACCTACCCATTGATGCACAGGGGTTGGCCAAGCCACACTCTGAAAGAATAATGCCCTACAAGCCAATCACATATGTGATGTGATAGGGTATTTATTATATTTTATCTTCCAAACTCATATAAATTATATTTATATTAATAAAATAGATATTTTGATTCATTATATGATGCATCTTATTTTTAAGATTATAATGAACCCTATAGGTCCGGACAATAGTTTTAGGACCATGATGAGATCACGCCAGTGAGACCTAATTCTTTGATAATCCTAACTTAAAATATTTCTAGTCATTGGTACATTGAGTCGGAGATCAATGATATCGGATAAG
>KE506551.1:18724-31942 GCA_000441515.1 Elaeis oleifera | reverse complement strand
ATGTATATGTGTGTGTGTGTGTGTGTATATATATAAATATATATATATATAGATATGTATTATATGTATTGTATGTACATATCTCCAATTTAGAGGGCTTGCCATTAACTTTTAATTATTAAAGCTTTCCCAAAGATTTAATTAAAAATTAAAACTTTCTATTCAAAATGATTGACTACCGTTGATCAAAATGATTGCCTAGAGATACTTCAATCCCATTAAAAAAAGTAAAGAAATATTCTCATAAAAAGACAGATAAATGACACAAATTTAATAGATGCAAAGGCAAGGTATGCCATCTTGGTATCAGGCCTTGTACTAGTGCCATCCTGTTACAATGTCGGTAGGCCCAACATAGAGGCTAGTTTAGTGTACCGAATGTTGGTATGTCCCCCAACTGCATACTGGTTCGTACCGGTACAGTATATGTCCCGTACCATTTGGTTCAATATGGTATGGCATACCTTGTAGAGGTCTAGCTTGGTGGAAGAAGTGGGAGGTGTGTTTAGGTTGTTATGTTATCAATACATTTGATGCAAAGGAATTGTTGTAAGATGGTCATATACTCTAAGATTTTGTTGGATTTAGAGTTTTGGGCTATAAATAGGGCCCAAGTGTACAAAGTGAGTGTGCTAACGATGAGATTATTAATGTGTAAGTGTTGTATCGGGGTGGCAATTCCACCCCATCGGGTATTGGACTCTACTCGACTCTAATGGTGCGGGTTTTACCCAATCTGTTTAGAGTCGATGGTGGGATGGGTCTTCATTCTAAAACCCTTAACAGATCTTATGCACATGCAAATAATGGCATTGCCTGCCCTTTGAACCTGACCTGATTATATGTAAGTCTTGATTAGTGTGATGATTATGATGAAATGGAGAAGTATTATGGTTGATCATGAGAAAGATTAATCATGTGAAAGGCTACAAGATATATGCTTGCTTATTCATTTTTTAGTTGATTGCTTTTCTTAGTTTAAGGGATATTTGACTTTCTAAAGAACAACATTTCTGTTTGTTGTTCTATTATTGTGCAATTTTGGTTTGGTATATTCTGGCTTTGACTCTTTTTTTGTTTAATGTTATGTGAAGAATTACTTTTGTATTCTTTTTAATTTGTTTGATTTGCATGCAAAAAAATGATTTTTGCAACTTTACCCAGCTTGGCCCATCCTAACTTGCCCCAACCCATCCTGATTTGCCTCGCATAACTCTACTTGCCCACTCCGTCTCGAGGCAGGTATAGTGGGGGGGGTATGTGGTTCCTGATTGCAGTGTTGGTATGGTAATGGCCTACCTGACCCATACCCACCCTATTGTCATCCATAGTGTTGTAACACTAAGAAGGATAAGGTAAAGAATGAGTACAGCAAAGGAAGTTACTGGTTGCAACAATTAAAATCAAAGTGAACCCAGTTAAGTTGATATATTAATGTCAAAGTGCAAGAAAGAATCTTCAAAAAGGGATGAGGCTCTAATTTGTTGAAAAGTAGGAAAGAAAAAGGAAAGGCCTGGCATGGACCAACATTGTGATAAAGTATTAAAAGAATAATGGCATTGATATAGCTTTTGGTACAAATGATGAAGAAAATGATTCATAACATCAAACCATAGCTGGTATATGGCTTGATGATTATATTATTTACCCAGTCCTTCACATTTTTACATATTCAATTTTTCCAAATAGTAATGCATGACCTTATATTAAGTCATAAGCTATGGAACACAATTCTGAGTGGAAAAATGCTTCATGAAAGGATTTTGTTTGTTGACTATCCTATTAACTCAGTTCTGTAAGGACCGATGCTGAGATTCCAGCAAAGAGACTTCATGCTTGCTGCTTTCTTCTGCACTTTTTAGCTACTAAATTCTGCTTTCTTACCCACATTTTAGCTACTAAATTCAACTATTTTCCTTTGAACCCAAATCCAGTACATATTTAGGGACAAAATTGTTCAAGATTGTTCTGCTCGCATTTTGAAGTTATTGAAATATTTCATCTACAAAAATTAGAAAATATTTTGATTTGTCTGATACTTATACACGAGACAAAGTACATGATACCAGATACTTAACTGTTTTCAAATTCAGCCAATTGGGTTGCCAATAGTAGGTGCTTCAATGCTTCCTCTGTTACTTCACTTGCCTGATTCCCTAGCTTTCTTCTATGTGGAGTGACCACCAGCAAGCACCTAAGCTGCTCTTCTAGACCTATGCCACTTAGGCAGGTCACTTTTGGATTAATCAGCAAGGTTGAGTGATAGGCAGGGTGATTTGCATACTAGGTATAAGAAACTCACTCTATAGTCATATATTGCACTTCTAGACCAATATAACTTGACAGCGACAGAAGCTTTGAGTTTCTAAGGTATAGGAGTTAATCGGGCTATAACTAATGAAAAGAAAATGAGTGGGTCGGAAGCAACATATAACAGAAGTTTAACAAATAGTACAGGTGGATTCTTTATAGCTAGAAGCAAGCAAGCTGTAAACTTCAATTTTCACGTATTGCTATTTTCAGTAATATATTTCATGGATGTTTCCATGTACATGTATTGTAGGATTATAACTTTTCTTCATCACTGGTATTTAACATTTCCCCATAACTGGTGTGTAAACATATATACTATAGTTATTGCATCATTTCATTTTTGTATTCTAAATTACAAGATCATGCATTTATGTGTTTAGTTTGACTTGTATCATCTTGTTGAATTCTTAAAGAATTGTTTTCTTCTCTTGCATTTTTGAATTGAGATCGATCAGAAAACCATTTCAATTGGAAAGCTATAAGCCTATTGATTGAAATGTTGTGGTCATAGAATCAGTTTTCAGTCCTTGCACTGGTCCATGTAACTACAAGAACACATTGCTCTCCCTGTAAATTTATCGGTAAAGAAATATATCTAGGGGTGGCAATTGGATCAGGTCGGGTTGATGTAGGTCGGATAAAAAAATTGTCAACTCAAATCCAACTTATTTATTAAACAGATCAAAAATTCAGACTGGAATGCGACCTATTTATTAAACAGGTAACCTTACATAATGCGCTTAACCCATTTATTAAACGGATCAAGTTTGGTTAAATAGGTTAAACAGGTTAAATGGGTTTTAATGGGTTACATGGGTTAAATAGATTAAATAGGTTGGGTTAAACTGGTCAGAAACATGTTAAGCAGGTTTTAAATAGATTAAACAGATTTTAAACAGGTTAAATTGGTTAAACAGATTACTTGACTCAACCTGATCTGAATATTAAATAAGTTAGATGTCTAAAACCTAAATCTGATCCAAATATTAAATGGGTTAAATGGGTCGACCTGTTTATGACTTGAATCTGTTTAGCCTAAATCCAAACCTTCTTGTGGCGGGTCAAACACAGGTCGGGTTGATGGGTTGGATTATATTTTGCCGGCCCCAAATATATCTAATATGATAAGAAACTGAGTTTTTATTTTTATTTTAAATTTTTACCTTGATAATTATTTCATAAAAGGAATCATAATTCTAGAAATTAGTCCAAGTGTAGCTGCATGCCTGATACCTCTATGATGAACTGATAAAATCCATGTAATGACAAAAAAAAAGAAAAAAGGAAAGGAAAAAGAAAATAGTTATTGCATTTGATGGTGTAGAGCAAGCATTTGTAGCTAGAAATCACCTGACTTCGTTTTATCTGCTTGTCTTCTGATCTGTTAACAGGTTCTGCCAATCCAGCATTTTCTGCTCGGGATGTCATGGAAGCAAACAGATTTGTTAAAGATATAATTGACCAGCGAAGCATAGAAGGAACAGGAATGTATGTCTGTGTTATTTTATACATTTTGCCTGCATAAATTTCATGTTCTATGTGTAGTAATAATATAAGCTTTAATATTAATTCCTTTTCATTTCTTTCCCTGATGGAAGCTTAAAGATGTGGTCAACATAATGGTAAGTATAAATCCATACAAAAATATACTTAGAGTATATTCAATCCATGTAGAACATAATGATGTGAGAAGACTAAGAACCACCTATTGTTCATCTTTTTAAACTTACTGTGTCTTAAACACAGTTTTTCTATAGAGGTTATGTTACTTGTAGAAAGGTTGACAATTTTTGAAGTGGAAAAAATATGCTAAGCCTCCCAACAAGCTAATCTTGGTGAATGAAGTGGCAATTGGTCTTGATATGCTCTATACTCTCATGAAAAACTGTATCGCTGATAATCTTAAAAAACAAATGTTACACCCGATTATATAGTTAGATACATATATGGTTCTATGCCTATAAGATTGGAATATGGACCATTTTGTTGATTCACTACGTGCTTATTAGCACTATATTAGATGACATGCCTTGGAAACTATGAATAAGACTTCTTACTGGACTTTGTGTTTTAGCAATATTTAGGTGTAATAAAAATCGAGCTTTTAAAATTTGAGAAATATCTTTGCATGTAGAAGTTCTGATTTTGACCCATCAGCAAAAGTTCGGAATTTTTTGGGAATGAACATTATTCTTTTGAAATTTGATTTTATTCGCATGTAACACTTTAATTTCATGCAGGTAGAACAAATAAAAGGACATTTGCGTGATGACATTCTACGATTAGTAATTTTGTCTGCTAAAGAGAGTTTTATATTTGATGAGTCATTTAGTTGGTTTGGTTCAATCTACATGCTAATAGAACCTGGTGTAATCAACCTACTTAGGTAGTCGACTTGAGTAGGTTGATTGCCGTATCTTGCCTACGAACTAATCAAGGAGGGTAAGCTTGGGAAAGGGAGGAGTGCCTAGGCTAAACAACTAGAAAAAATAAGTGAAACTTGAAGAAAGGTTTTAAGTGAAATTTGGAAGTGGAATTAGCTAACCCAGAGTAAATGGGTTAACTTACTCCTACTTCTCTTTGCTCTGGAATTAATTACTCCATCTTCCATACTGGGAGTAATTTATTCCTAGGTTAAATGGGGTAAAGCAGTTTGGAAGGCAAAGAGTTGTGTACTAGGTGTTTGGAAATACCTGTTTTACCCTTCTGAAGTGTTTTAATCCTGGTGCTCCAGTGAGTATTTGGCTGAAAAGGGTGGAATAACTGGGTTAAATGACTTTTACTCCTGCTTATTCCAGTTCCAAATGCAGCCTTAGGGTTCTGTTAGCAAATTATAGTAAGTAAAATTATCTGTCTTAAATTCAGGTTTTTGTTTTCAAATGTTATAGTCGATCTTCGGCTTTCTATTTCTTTAAAAATTCTGAACTGTATGTTGTTTTCAGAATTTATAGTTTCCTTCACAACTAACTTTATCAACCATCATTTTTTTAGTTATATTTCATATTCTCAACCTTGTAGTCTAAACTAAACTCAGTATCATGAAAATCTAAACAACATTGTCTGTTATGAAACCTTAGGTGGTGTTTGGTGACCCAAATGGGGTCACTATGGTAATCATAGATCCGTGATGATCCTCATCCTAGGTTAATCTTATCCATGATGATCTAAGATCACAACGTTTAGTATGCTATATTTCAATGATTAAAGATCCTTAGTTTCCATTAAAAAAATGATTCCTAGTTATCCACGAGTAACCTATTTGGTGTATCATGGGAATTCAAGATCACCAACTATATAATACCAAAACTATGCCTGCTATATTCCATATATTTTGCAATTATAAAATAAAATTCTCAAGTAAGTCATAAGAAAAAACATGAATGGCTAGCAGCAAGTCCATGCAATTTGTATGTAGAATTGTTTGGACAGACTAGTTATAATTTTGACAACAAAATTATTAATCCAATAAAAATATATATTAATTATTGTTATAGAATTAATATTTTCATTTTATACTTATATTAATTATTATTTTAATACTAATAGTTATTTTGACTAAGAAAATAAGGCAAATAGAATAATATATTAAATAATCTTATAGCATAAGTATAAAGTATGATAATATATTTCTATTATAATTTATAAAAAGTGAATGAATAATAATATGGTCAATAATGTATTATAATACAATATATCATGAATACGTTATATATAATATCATATCATATAATATATGGGATATTGATATAATGTATTAATGGTATATTGATATATCAATCTTTTTTGTCAGATCGAGAGGCATTTTTGTTCCCTAATTTCATCCCAAGCTCATTATCTTGGGTGATCTTGGAAACTCGTCCCTAAGGATGGGTTTAAAATCATTGGGTTGGCGGTGATTTTAGGACTAGGGGTGATTCGGGATCACTATCACGTAGGATCATTGGTATGCAATCAAATGCAGTGATCTGGTCATCTCCACCTACATCACCATTGATCTTGGGGTCATCACCCTATACCAAATGCCCCCTTGGCATTCATCTTGTTTCTTTTGAATTTTTTTATTAGTTTGAAGCCTACTATTTTAGAACTGAAACCATAGTTTCCAACACTCAGGATTTCTTCTGAAATTTTGGACTCTATGACCAGATTTAATTTTAAGGTTGCCCAAAATTATAAATTCTTCAATTAGTTGCAGATACATAGAACATTTCTTGTTGAGGAATTTGGTACTTTGATTAGTTTGAGCATTATGATTTTTATATGAAAATTCGGAATCATGACTGATTTTCCTGAACTTTTATCCATGTGCTTACACTTGAAACCCTATATATATTAGAACATCTATATTTGAATTTTTTCTAGCTTTTGATATGATTTGTCATTTTTTAATTGAATTAGACAATAATGATATAATTCTGAATTATTTGTGGACTTCAAGCCAGGTGTTATATTTGGCCTCATTTGAATTATCAAAGAGGATGTGTATGGAACTCTATTTAAGCGGTATGGATGTCCTTAGTTGAATAATATATGAGGATATATGTGGAGTCTTGGCCAACTGGAATGTGTGGACCTCATGGATTATGCGGCCTCATCTAGTTTGCAGTGAGGTATATTGGTTCATTTAACAGTAAGATTTTTTGTAGCCTTGAGAATATAAATGAACCTTTATAAGAAAATGTAGGACTATGTGAAATGTCATAGGTAAAACATGCTCTGATCCTCTTACATTGTCTTCTTCCTTATTTGAAGATTTTGATTTTTGGCATTTTCATTATCAAATTATTCTGGTGAACTTTCACTTGAATTTTAAAAAATATTTGACTTATGATCTTGTACAAATTATTTGAGCCCTATAAATAATGTGTTTGGATCCGCTCATAGGATCTTGGTCCTTGAAAGGCTTTATTTTGTTTCATTGACCTGAGGCTTGACGTTTCTAGCAGTCCTTTGAAAGTTTTGATTTTGGCTAATGACTGAACAAATCAAGCTAGTATCATGCTCATTATTATGAATTATATCTTTTCTTGGGCCAAAGATGCAATAGAGTGACAAGAGAACAATAATAAGGCAATACAAGATTTTGAGCCTAAAATGCCAATATTCTATCTTGTCTAACCAAAGAGAACCTTCAGGCTATTCTTGACAGAGAGAAGAAACGCATAACTTCCCCAGGCCTTTCAAGCATAATTTGCAAGTAGATCCACTAATGAACTGTTTTATGAAGCTGCTTCTTGCTAGGTCCAGGATATATTCTCCATCTTCTAGATTAAAGGTAAATATATCATGAAGTTAGAATCTGTAAATTTCATCTTAAAAAATGAGTTAGTCATTCTCATTTATTAAACTCAGATTCTGGTTATCCTTCAAGGGTAACTGGTTATGAAGGATGGGAAAGGAAGCCATTATATAGTTGCATTTAGGAACATAATAGATGAGGCTATCTATCTTGTCCATGTTGATTTGCCTTTAGATACTAGTAAAACCATGAAAAATGAAAAATATCTCGCTCGTATCATTTCTAATGGCACTTGTGGATTTGTCATTTTTTTCCCTTTATGGAATTTCGTGTGGTTACCCAGTGCTGCTTAGTATTCTCACAGTCAGTAAAGCATTCCTCCAAGGTTTTAGTATTGGGTACTGCTGCTATGCCAACTTGGCACTTAGATGTACTTGCTGGTGATGCCAGTGATTGGCTTGCATTATCATGCAGTGGAGCCACATGATGGCTCTGGCAGTGGTATGTGCAAAGCTGCATGGTCTGGCATGGCTGACACCTAAATCCATGCATTTTTCATTTCAGAGGTCCCAAAAAGCCAGAAGGTGAGAGCTGTAACAATGTGATGTCATCTATTTGGGTAAATGTTAGTTGGTTTTGGTCCAATAGAACTTATGGTAATAGCATCAAGGACTAAAGAACTTACTAAATTTGATATTTGTCCTATTTCTCCTCCTCCCATTCAAACTCAATGAAGATGTGACTAATGTACTTTTATTGATTAATGATTAATTCTTTATTTAGAAATATTGTGAGTAGGAAGGGCCTAATCTGCTAATGCTGGTGGAATCATCAAGTTCTGAACTTCTCTTCAAATCAATTTATCACTGACAATTTCATTTTCACACGTTGTTTGAGTTCCCAAAACTATGACCTAGATTGTCATCGTTGGTCATTCTGAAGTCTCCAACACAAATTTCACATATCCATTAAAGAAGCCCTTTTGATTCTTTCCCTATAGCTACTCATAGCACCATATATTTGGTTCTCATCCATAATCATTGGATAATGTTGTTGTTGTTATGATTGTTATTATTATTCTTAACAAGTCTAAATTAAAAGGTTGCTCCATTATTATCTAGATGTCACCAGTTCCAAACATAGAAACAGCTTCTCTGCATGCAGACGTAAGGCTATGTACATTTGAGCCTTCTCAGACCCTGCAATGGAAAGAGCCTCATGCACTGAGCTACCCATTTTGAGGGTGAGGACTTGATGCCGCAATAAGGCTGCTCCATTGCGACCTAGGTGTCACAAGTCCAAAACATGGAAACAGTCTCACTGCATGCAAGGGCAAGGCTGCGTACTTTGACCCTCCCAGAACCTATGATGGTTGGAGCTCATGCATTGGGTCACTTTTTTAACGAGTCTGAATACACGTGATTTGATTTTTCTCATCCTTGATACTCCAACTTCATGTGATGTTTGGAACTTTTGCCAACTACATATGTACATAATTTGAAATTTTATTCTAAGCACCTAAAGAAACTTCTGAAAAAAATACTATTTAGTATCAAATTCCAAATAGAACTGATAAGAAATATTATATTATATTTATTTTATGCAAGATAAGGAAATGTGCTTTGTCTTCCTCTTGCTCTTGATTGTCATAAATATTAGACTAGGTATATTTTTACATAAACAACTCATAAATCATAATTATATGAGGGACTTGACCTCTTGATACATTCATCTGAACAATTTTGGGACAGTTTCTCATTTGCAAATAATCAGGTCTTGTTCCCACATGTCAAGAGTGCGATACAATAGTCCTTTAGCAAGTCTACTACTCCTTCAGCAATTCTACTACATCTAATAATGGAGAAGTGAAGCATTTGACTTGCTTAAACACAAACCTCTAGAATTTATATTCATTTGGATTGTGGTACATCATAATATAGCGTGCCATCAGAAATGCCATTCTGTTCAAGTGCACACTAATTATTGGAGTTTAGCTTAGTGGTAACCAACAGACCTTTTCTAAATCTTCTAGAGTCAGCTTATGAATTCTTCTTTGCCATTGATTAGAATTATCTAATGCTAACTATCAAGTTTTGTCTAAAA
Source organism: Elaeis oleifera (assembly GCA_000441515.1). NCBI lineage: Eukaryota > Viridiplantae > Streptophyta > Magnoliopsida > Arecales > Arecaceae > Elaeis > Elaeis oleifera. The sequence continues at coordinate 22,287 of KE506551.1, read as the reverse complement.
TCATTTAGTCAACCTTACATGCTAAATACAACAATCACAGAGGTTTAACCCTAACTGTGGGACTTATATGAACTTGGTCAGATTTATGAATTCCTCATTGCCACTAATTTCTATTAATGGTTGTATTCGTAGTCAGTGCTAGTAGAAATCTTAATTTCTGTCTATAGCCAATGTCTGTCAGATTCCACATGCCTATTTCATCTTATTTATTTCTCTATTGCTTTATTTTTGCTTGTTGCTACTCCTAATCTTCCTCTGTTATCTTTTTCACCCGATCTCTAGTCTACGAGAAATTTAACCAAACATTTTTATCTTTTGTCTGGCTTGTGTTTGTTATTGGGTCTTTTGAATTTTCCAATATGGTAGTTTTGTTTCTGGATCTTTGCAAATTGCATGGTTGTGGTTGGCTTTCAAATTTTGCTTTTATGCATCGATGATCCAAAGGCAATGTGGTCATCTCAAACCACTTAGATATCATGTACATTTGTATTTTTCTAGTTTCATATCAAATATTATCATCCATCTCCATATACTTGTGTATAAAAAGTCCTAGATAAAAAAAATACATTTCATATATATTTTACTAGAATAACCTTTTGCACTCTACAATTCAATGGGTGATTGGATGATTATCCTCAAATTCTGTCATTGACAATAAAAATCTGATATTCATCTCTATCTGACTTTTAGATGAACATTTATACCTCAACATGCATCATTCAGATTTCTCATCAAGTTTATTCATGATTATGGAAAGAATGTGCTGATGGTTGAACATCCATGAGCTCCATGTGATTGGATACTTGTCTCCCTATAGTTTTTCGAGAGGCTTGCTGCTATAGTTACGTCTAATGTTTGTCACTAATTTAGACATGTTTTTTTACTATATCAACATGCCATTTAGGGACTCTTTTCATCTTTGTTGTCTTATAGATTCTGTTTGTTCTCTGTCATATGGTTTCACCATGCTAATATAGATGACATGCGATTTCTTCTTTGAGTCCTTCCAAGTTCCAATAGTTGTCCAAGACACATGGAACACCTAATTGTAATTATTGTCATTTGTTCTTTTGATTTTTCACAATAACTTGGGTCATTTTATCAACTGTGAGAAGCTATTCATATTGTTGTTGAATGTGATGGGATAGAACTTCCTAAGAAACATGAAAAAGAGAGAGAGAATGACAGACAGGATGCAGGCAGAATTTGTAAGTTAGCTTGCCAGATCTAGCATAATTGCATATGACATGCAACATTTCACCCATCCATGATGGTTCCATTTCTCGGTTTAATGTTTGGCTATACTTCTTCTGCAGAGTAGTAAATCGCTAGAATCATGCTTGGCCGTTGGCAGCATATACTCATACTTGATACCTTGGGATAAAATTGTTATTTGGATTTTGTCCAAGCATTACTTTACAGTCTGCTCTGATTTAAGATAGCAAAGAATCTTACTGTCTGTAAATTTACAGAGAAATACCAAGATTGGTAGGGCAACATATGGCAGGTGTGGGTGCTGAAGTCTATTACCATAAGTTCTTGCCTCACAAAAATCAGTTTCACCCTCTGCATTTCTTCTCTTGCACCCCAAATACTGTGACGATGCAAAACAATAGCAGCTGTGCATCATTTGGTGTCAATTCTGTTGGTATCATACGAGCTCCTCGTGGTGATGGAAAAGAAGCAATTGTATTGGTGACTCCTTACAATCCATGGAAATTGAACTAAGTGAAGCCTTATCGCTGGGCCTTGCATTCTCAATCTTCTCCCTCCTTAGCCAAGTTTCATGGCTTGCGAAAGATGTTGTGTGGCTAGCTGCAGATTCACAATTTGGGGAATATACCTCAGTTTCTGCATGGCTTAAAGACTACCATAGTCCTGTTTCTTTAGTGAGTCAAGGAAAATGAATGTTGATGTGTGTCATGAATCTGAAAGTCATCAAGACAGGAATCATATTACAGTGAAGGGGAAATGCTACTGCTTTCAGACGTGCAGGAACTATGGCTGCTGCTCTTGTTCTTAAGGTCTTAGAAAAGAAGGAAAGACAGGAAAGAGATAGCCTTAGCATATATGCAGAAGCATCCAATGGCCAGATGCCAAACCTAGACCTCATCAATATTGTCCATTATTTAGCAGTTCATAGACAAGGATTGCGTGTAAAGATTGCGACCATAGGTTCATTACTCAACTCTGTGTGGCTAAGATCTGTTGGTGAAATAGTGCAAAGGCTTTGCAGAGTTGCTAAAAGCTTGGATCCGAGATGGAAATATGATATTACTTCTGCTGATTATGTGGAAGGCAGTGCTACACTTGCAAGCTCAATGTATCATCAGGTAGCAGTTAAAGCGCTTAGATAAGATGACCAATTTATATATTGTGATATAAATTTTGAATTCTAATCAAGCTTCTTTCGTATGCTGTTCGTTACTGCAGGCAATTGGGGTGCCCACTGGGTCACATGGTGCTTTCCGTGATTACCAGGTGGATGCAGTGACACTGGAGCTCTCTCCCGGGTTTTCTCTGAAAAATGAGAACAGTCAATCTGCATTCCTTCTGAGGGGTGGCAGGTTGGTGCCCATTCAGTTTGTTATAATTCCTCTTTGTTGAATACATTTGTTAGGAACGATTTAATCATCTTTTTAATTAGGCTTATTAATGTTGTGTTTATTTTGTTCTTTACCATGGTTGGCCCCTTGTTGGGCAACCAACAAGACAATCAGTGCGGCATGAGGAGAGGCATTTTCAGTCATTTGGTGAACACCAGTGGTTGCTCTTTTATTTAGGGATTGAGGTGCATGGGCCTGATATGTATTCGGGTGCTTCGTTTTCTTCAATTTCTCCTCTTTCACTTGTTCTCAAATTTTCTGTATTGCTCCTTTTCTCCTTCCTCTTCCATTTGCTCCTTGTCTTTCATCCTCTTTCAAATATATTTTTATCCCTTGAATAGACTCCTTGATCATTGGTCCCTGTACTAAATGAAAAAACGATCTAAATCTTTTGATGACAAAGTAAGGTCTGGATATGAAACTGGTTCATCTTGTTGTATTCTGTTAGGTTTTATTTTCTCAAAAATATTAAGATCATGGTTTTCAAAATTGGACCGAACCGCCCGGTTCAATGCATATCGAACTGGATCGGCACTAAACTGGGTCGGTTCGGCACTGATTTTCAGCACCCGACCAAAAAAAAACAAAAAAAGAAGAACCGCCCAGTTCGGCCCTCAATCGGACGGTTTTGCCCGGAACCAGGCGGTTTGCGGCTTTACCGAGCCAAATCACTCGGTTCGGCCTCCTTTCTTTTATGATTGGAGACAGAGAAGAAGTCTTTTGACTTCTCTATTTCTAAGTCTCTCTCTCCGTTTCTTAGTCTCTAACATTGAGAGTCCTCCAAAGACTCAACGAATACGTGGATTAAAGATTTAAGGTATGTTTCTCAAAACCATGTTATCTTTCCTCTCTTCCTCTATTTTTTTGAAAAATTCACAAAAATGAAAAACAAGAAAAAATTATGTCAAATTTTTTTGACATGATTTTAATATATGTTATAGATCTATTGATGATCTA
>KE506551.1:4464-18704 GCA_000441515.1 Elaeis oleifera | reverse complement strand
TTAAATTAAAAATATATCTTAAAATAAAATTTTAAAAATAACTATAAAATCAGATTATTGTTTAAAAATTTGCAAGCTATTTTTGATATAAATTTGGTATCCATTTATCAACGTTTTAACGTATCTTGTGCATGGTGATCCAGACCTAAATTGAAAAAAAACAGTATTCATGCATGTCTACTGTCTAAAAAATTATATGTAGTATCCATGATAAGATTCTATATGGATTTAAGATCAAATTATTTTTCATAATTTTTAAATTTTATTATATTTTATTAAAAATTTAAAAATAATAAATAATTAAAATTATAAAAAAATTAGGTAAATGAAATCTATCATTTTTATGTAATTATTAAAGTGATGTGTTTATCAATTTTCATGAATGGATCTGTTAAGGAAGAAAAAGGATTCAAAATGTAACATTGGTCGGGAGCATGGGGAGATGCTCTTTGGTTGGCATTATTCGTGATGTAAATGGTGTAGCATAGAATTCAAAAGAGAAGTTACATGATTGAAGTAACATTTGGCTGGTGGCTATTCGGATGTAGCTATGTGCCGTAAGTATCCACAAGAGGTTCGTCAGTTAGTGAAGAAATACTTTGCTGATTTTAAAGCAGCGAAGGAATAAAATTTGATGAACAAGGCAGAGGTGGATCGTCGAGTAGCAGAGCCACCTTATCACTCTAGAGAGTCAGAGGAAGGATCTGTTCCAGATTGAGTAGGCACATATCGATGCTGCCATTCGGACGAGCTTGAATGATCAGTGACAGTAGGAGGAGGTAGTCAGGCATAGAGCTCGATTTGGGCCGTCAGCTTATGAGGGTGGGTCAGGCTTAGGGAGCACTGTAGCAGAGTTTGGGTCACGATTTAGGAGGACATCCTTAGTTAAAGAGCCCATCAGTAGAGGCACTAGCCGTCTTGTATCCATGTTGGGAGCATTTGGCAGCAGAAAGAAATCCTCTAAGAAGATTCCAACAGGAGTCATTATCCATGATTTGAATCCATATGCATTTTCTAGTAGAGATTCCAAACAACAGAGGATTGATACTATGTTGAAGAGAGATAAGAAGAAGGTATGTGGCGAGCTATTGGATCTTGATTTCACTTCAGTCACATCCCAGCAAATGTAGCAGAAAACCCATATTATCTATACAGGATGCTGATCCAGATGTAGATCCTCCAGGATCAAAGAATATCCATGGTGAGCTTCTTGATCAAAATAAGAAGGATCTTGAAAAATGGATTGTCTCGTATCAGAGCAAGTGGCCGGTATATGGATTGACTGTGATGTGTGATGGTTGGACTGGTCTTACTAGATGAAGCATCATCAACTTCTTGATATATTGTGATGGAAGAACATTTTTTTCATAAGTCTGTTGATGCTTCCATTGAGGTGCACGATGCTAGCTACATCTTCAGATTGATGGAGGTGATTGATCCGATAGGAGAGCGGAATGTCGCACAGATTATTACAGATAACAGATCATAGTATAAGGCTGCAGGAGAGATATTGATGGAGCAACGACCGCATATTTTTTGGACCTCATGTGCTGCACATTGTATCGATCTGATGTTGATGAATATTGGAAGGATTCATAGGGTGTAGAAGGTAGTGAAGTCAGCATAGAGCATCACTAGATTTATCTATAACCATATATGGGTCCTATCATTGATGCGACAGTTTGCTGGGGGTGATATATTGAGATCAGGTGTCACACAATTTGTTACTAATTATATAGCACTTGATAGTCTGATTGAAAAGAAAGTATATCTGCATCAGATGTTTGTCAGTCTTGAGTACCCTCAGATAGGCTTTTTATATTATATAATGAAGAGGACAAAGGAAGAAATCAGGATGGCAGATCTACAGCAGTATCGATTTCAAAATACTTAATACGTACCAATCATCAGATCTGATCGATCGTCGATGTCCATAAATAGCAGGATCATCTACACGGTCAGGAGGAACATCAGTCCATCCCTCCACATTGTTGTGGATCTGCCATCTTGATTTGTTCCTTTACCCTCTCCATCATATAATATAAGAAGTCCATCTGGGGGTATTGCTCATCATCCACGGTCCGAAGCATACAGAGGCTTGATAGCCGTCACTATCTTTTTGGCTCGCTGTCAGAATGACTGTCTCATCACTAAGCTCTTCATATTGCTCCTCTCAGTATCTGTCCGGACATATCTGCTCTGTTGCTACTCAAGACTGACAAACATCTGATGCAGATATACTTTCTTTTCGATTAGGTTATCAAGTGCTATATAATTAGTAGCAAATCATGTGACATCTGATCTTAATATATCACTTCCAACAAACTGCTGCATCAATGATAGAATCCATGTATGGTTGTAGATGAATCTAGTGATACTTTGTGCTGACTCCACTACCTTCTGCATCCTATGAATTTTTTAATATCCATCAACATCAGATCGATATAATGTGCAGCACATGGGGTTCAAAAACATGCGGTCGCTACTCTATCAATATCTCCCCTGCAGCCTTATACTGTGATCTGTTATCTGTAATAATCTGTACGACATTCTGCTTTCCTATTTGATCAATCACCTCCATCAATCTGAGGATGTAGCTGGCATCGTGCACCTCAGCGAAAGTATCAACAGACTTGTGAAAAAATATTCTTCCATCACAATATGTCAAGAAGTTGATGATGCTTCGTCTAGTAGGATCAGTCCAACCATTACACATCACAGTCAACACATATACCGGCCATTTGCTTTGATATAAGGCAATCTATTTTTCAAGATCCTTCTTATTCTGGTCAAGAAGCTCACCATGGATATCCCTTGATCCTGAAGGATCTACATCTGGATCGGCATCTGGTATAGATGATATGGCAGAGCGATAATATGGATTGTCTGCTGCATTCGTTGGGATGTGATTGAAATGAAACCAAGATCCAATAGCTCGCCACATAGCCTTCTTATCTTTCTTCAACATAGTATCAATCCTCTGTTGCTTGGAATCTCTACTAGAAAATACATGTGGATCCAAATCATGGATAGTGGCTCCTGTTGGAATCTCCTTAGAGGACTTCTTTCTACTGTCAAATGCTCCCAATATGCATGTAAGACGGCTAGTGCCTTTACTGATGGGCTCTCTATAACTGAAGATGTCCTCCTAAACTGTGACTCAAACTCTGTTGCAGTGCTTTCTGAGCTTGACCTGCCCTCACAAGCTGACGGCCCAAATCGAGCTCTGTGCCTGGCTACCTCCTGCTACCATTGATTATCTAAGTTCGTCTGAATGGCAGCATCGATCTGTGTTGGCTTATCATCTAGAACAGATTTTTTTCTGACTTCCTAGAGTGATAAGAAGGTGGTTTACTGCTCGATGATCCACCTCTGCCTTCATCAAATTCCTTCCTTCGCTGCTTTAAAATCAACGAAGTATTTCTTCATTAACTGACGGATCTCTTGTGGACACTTATGGCACATAGCTACATTCGGATAGCCGTCAGTCAAATATTGCTTGAACCGTGTAACTTCTCCTCCCTTGAATTCTACGCTACACTGTTTACATTTTCAATGATGCTGACCTGAGAGCATCTCTCCATGCCTTAATCAATGTCACGTTTTGGATCTTTTTTTCTTTAATGGATCCGTTCCGGAAAATTGATAAGCACATTACTTCAATAATTACGTAAAAATGATAGATTTCGTTTACCTAATTTTTTTATATTTTTAAATTATTTATTTATTTATTAATTTTTTTAAATGAATATAATAAAATTTAAAATTATGAAAAATAATTTAATCTTAGATCCATGTAAAATCTTATCATGGATACTATATATAATTTTTTAGACGATGGACATGCATGAAATGCTATTTTTTTCTAAATTTAGGTCTAGACCATTATGCGCAAGATGCGTTAAAAAGTTGATAAATGGGCATCAAATTTATGTCAAAAGTAGCTTGCAAGTCCCTAAACAATAATCTGATTTTACAGTTATTTTTGAAATTTATTTTTTTATAATTTTTATTTTAAAATATATTTTAATTAAAATTATATACTTAACAAAAATTAATGATTTTAGTATTATTGTGTAGATCATCCATAGATCTATAACATATATTAAATTATATCAAAATTTTTTTTTTTGACATAGTTTTCCTTATTTTTCATTTTCATGATTTTTTTTAAAGAAAGGAAGAGAGGAATGATAGTATGGTTTTGAGAAACATATCTTAAAACTTTAATCCACGTATTCCTTGAGTCTTCGGAGAGGCTCTCGATGTTAGGAGTAAGAAACGGAGAGAGACTTAGAAACAAGAAGAAGTTGAAAGACTTCTCTGTCTCTAATCATAAAAGAAAGGAGGCCAAACGGAGCAGTTCGGCTCGGTAAAGCCGCGAACCGCCCGATTTAGGGCGAAACTGTCCGATTCAGGGCCAAACCGGACGGTTCTCTTTTTTTCTTTTTGATTTTTTTTTTGGTTGGGTGCCGAAAACTAGGGCCGAACCGATCCGGTTCAGCGCCGATCTGGTTCGGTACGCTCTGAACCGGGCGGTTCGGTCTGGTTTTGAAAACCATAGGTATGGTAAACAGTTTATGCCATATTAGGGCATTTTGGTTATGTGGCCCCAAGTTAAGCGATCTCTATCCTCTAAAACAATTAGGGAGATGTATAAATAAAGGAATATTTGGGGTATCCACCTTCCCCGTTTCTTCTTGGTTTCATCTCTCTCCATATTTCAATCGTCTTTCTTTCTTTAACATTTCTTTTCTTTCTATTTCTTTTATGCAGTGCACAATATCCTTTTAGGGGAGAACTTCCTCCAGGGTCTTTCAGGGGCTGAAATTTTATCCTTATGGTGCTGCTATTTAGCACCTAGACTAGAGCATCTACAAGAAACATGGGCTTTAACATGTCAGTAAGCTTCTTGGTGATATAAATGAGCATGCTTTCCAAGGGTCCATTGTGTCAATTGTGATGGCCTCACAGCTGGAGTATGTGGGAATTGTGTGGGTGGGTGGGGTCTTTAGAGTTAAACATACATGTCAGTTTCTTGGTTGTGATGATTCTTTTGGCATGCATGGACAGTATGATGCCCTGAAAGGTTGGCAATTCTTTATACGTTGAGAGCTGGGATCTCCTTCATGCTGTGATAAGCATCAAGCTTGACCTGTGATCGCCTTCAACTGTAAAATCATCTAGCATCATCTTGACAACCAGAAAATCTGGGTTGGAGAAAGCATAAGTAGGATGGCTAACTATGGATATTGACAAATTATGTAGATGAGTCTGCAAAGTATACAAAATGACATGTTCTAGCAATAGCAGTTTAGAAATCCCCCTGCCCCCCCCCACAAACCCTCCCCCATGCACACAGCTACCCAATGACCCAATGGTGTGCATATGGGTTTATTATCTAAAGGAATAAAAATTTCACTCTGTAATTACAATGATAAGAAATTAATATTTATACCATGCCTGTATCTTCCTCAATGCTTTCCGAGTTGGGGGAAGTGCTGTACTCATTCTATTTAATTGAAGGTGTCCTTTACAATATTTCATTTTTCTTTAAGTTAGTGGATGCAAATATGTGTTCTCAGTTATAGCAAAGTTGGAGAGAATTGTCTCCTCCCACCTCTACCTGTGCACATGCTTATGTCCTTTACCACCTTCCGATTGAGTAACGTAGTACAAATGAGTAGTCTGGTAAGCCCTAAGTGCCTCGGGCAGCTTTTCATGCTCAAGTATATGCCCTTCAGTTGTGCATTATTTATATTACTGTGGCACCCTGAATGCTAATGTGATAGAGAAAATGCTCCAGAAGGATTGACGGTGGAAGAAACTCATGTCAAGGATCGAAACACTTATTTTGTGCAAGTTCATTTTGGTGTTTTACTTAATCTGTTGATGCACCATAAGATGGCATTAAAAATCTTATTGGAGTAAGTTTTTAAGAAGCAATAGATGAAAAAAATTAAACAGTGAGTATGTTGGGTTTAGACATTTGCTAACTCAGAGAAAGAAAGGATTTTATGTTCAGATGCTGTTTCAAGTGTATAATTTACATAAGTAAATACAGAGTCTTGTAAATAGTTTAATTCAAGACTCCATATTTCTTATATTCAAAACTATTATTTTTTCTTTTTTTCCCTCATTTTCATGTTCTGTTTTAGTAAATACCTTTGCTAAAATCTGCGCTCTGAAGTTGCATCTTGAACCCAAAAAGAAGAAATGTAATATGATAGTACTTTGGTAGATGAAAAGAGCAAGATTTAGTCAAAAGTTATTTCTTGCAACTAATTAGGCTTTTTAACCATGTTCACAGAAGTACTAATATCTGCAGTAAATATATCTTATCATGTAAGAGGAATTACAGATATACAGTTTACTTTGGATATCTGACCCCACTACTGAAACCATGCTACCAGAACATATAATCACATTGAGAGAGTTGAAGATTATTTGAATTCCTCTCCATCCTATACCAATTTAAGTATGGATACTCTCATTTACTGTGTGACACAGTGGAAAAAATTTTTGAACTCAGTTACAGCTGTGCATCTTCTAGGACATTTCTGAAGTTCTTCTTTTTCCTCCCAGCATCACCTTTTCCATTGTCATAGTACATTAATTCCCTAATGTGTATACCTCACGAAGAATTTCATCTTACTGCCCTTTTCCAGTGAGTAGATGGCTTCTTGTTTCTTTTTCCTGCCATTTTTGTATAGTTGGCACGATTGTACTAACAATTGAAGTAGTACTTTTCTCTGCTGATTTTATGTTTTCACATAATTTGTAAATAACCCATGATCATTTGAAACAAGGTTTCGAGTTTCACTGAAACTGAATCAAAACCTACGCCTAGCATAGATGCTATTTTGATGTTCCATTATAGTATTTGCTATCATCTTTAGGTAAGTTCTTTCTTCATCTAGGTGAAGATCAATTTTCAATGGTTTTCCTTCCTTTTCAAAAATTAAAGAAGGGTTAGATAATAAAGATAAACATTGACAGATAAAGGCCTTTGAAAAGGCCATTAATGTAACTAAAAATAAAGGCCTTTAATGAGTGCTTTCTAATGAAGTAATGCTAACGTAAACAACTAAACTTGGATTGGAGAATCTGAGAGCATCCAAACTACTGAAAGCAGAACCACGCAGAACAGGACAAAAGTGAAACTGAAAGCACATTTTCTTGCCTTGGTTAGAACTACTAGTGTTGTCATTGTTTAATTTGATTTACACAAGCTATATCTAATGCATTAAAACAATGACAGATGAATGCTACTGATTGATGGCTTATAATAGTTTCTGGTATATAGGATAGTAACCTGTTATGTTGCAGCAAAGGCTGTAACTTTGTGAGACATTGGTCTATAAAGTTGTTGAATCTCTAAATTGGGCTGCTGTTGTCTGTTGAAACATTTGGACTTGTTCATGCAGGTTGATTGAAGGAGTCATACGGTCAGTGAACAACCTCCTTGAAAAGTTTCATCAATCATTTTCCTGTACTTCTTAACAGCTCCTAACAAGTTTGTGTCAGTTGGAGTCTATATGATAGCATTTGCCCTGCTTATTGCACCCTTCCTATAGTTGCTGTTGCTCCTTTTCTGGAAGAATGAAATTAGACTTTCAACAGATAAGGGGAACCAGACACCTGGCTATACTTGTACTGATGAGATAGAGATCAGCATTGGATCATGGAAATGGCTCCATGCTGCAAAGTGTTGTTTATGACCCATCTATGGGCAGTTATTGTCTTGTTGCTGCCATATTTATGTCCCAAATCCCCTACATCAGCCCCACAACAAGCATGTTAGTTTGGGTTGCAGTTGCCACCTCTGCCCTGCTCATCTTGTACCTGATCCTGGGTTCCCCTTATTCTAATGATTGTGAATGGGTACTTCTGAAGTCCGTAATGATTGCTGCTGCTTTTATAGGCCTGGGCCTCATGTCAATTATTAATTTCTCAACTGCTCAGATTGGAGCTCTCATTGTGGTTCCGATGTGCCTGATTGTTCGACCTTTAAAGAGGCATAAGGAGGTGGCACTGTGTATGAGAGTAATGCTGATGACTTGTAACTTGGTCTTGGCTGTAATTGGATTCCCCCAACTGCACTGCTGATACTGAAGGTTTGTCCGAGGGATTTGGAAGGGTAGGCATTGGAGACTTCTGGGTTTGGGCAGAGTTCCTATGGATATGGAATAGTGCCACTTATCTGTACCTACTTCTGGTCCATCTTCCTTGCTGGGCTCTATATGTACATATATTACTGCATCCATGAATTGTAGACAATTTTAATCGCTTATAATATCATCAAGGAAGGAATTTGGTTGCAGAGAAGACTCACGAGTTGTCATATTTCACCAAAGTGATCCGACTTGTTTGAACTACACTTGCTGTAATGTGCAAGCTCATTAAATTTTCTTCAGAAGTCTGGGCTCTGGTAACTGATGAAACTGACCAAATTGAAGATTTCTTCTAGGGCGCATTTGGAAAAACAACATGTTTCAATTATTTTACTCCAACGATATTTTCTGTATATTGGACCATTTGTTCGTTTTTATCAGCTTACACTGGACTTTTTGGCTGACCAAATTTTTGTGATTGTCAAGTCTATCGGTTGAACTTTTAACATTCCTGCTTGGTCGGATGCCTTGCTCTCAAAGTGTAATGAGGCTTCTCTGTTTACATTTGATGTTTGACTTTGAGAGGAACCTTTGAGTTGATGGTCCGGAACTCAAAATTTTGCTAGCTTGTTTTTCTATAGGATTATTTTTATAAATCATATACAAGATTATTTAAATATAGGATTTATTAAAATAAGATTATTCAAATGTATTCATAATTTTGGTACAAATTTATATATATTCGTACGTATTCAAGTTAAGTAAAATAATCCTTTTCTATCTGAGAAAAATTGAAAATATAAATATACATTATTTCATTCTTTTATGTTATTTTTAATTCTTTATTGTTAAAATAAATAGAAATATTAGTAAATATATTTAAAAATATTAATAATTTTTATGTCTTTCTGAATTTATATATAATTTGTTATAAGCTCTCTAAGAATTGACAGTTGATGATTATTTTATTCATGCTCTTTAATGAAAAGTAACAATCATATCTGATGCAAAAAATTAATATTTTATATTATATATATTTTAAATAATCTTTGATTTTTCATATCTTAATACAAACTTGGTTAGATCGGTGCCGTGGGCCCTCGACCAAGTTGGTCTCTGTGTGAGTTTAATAACCATTTCTTATGTCCTTAATTACTTGCATATCGTGCGTGATCTGCATAGAAACTTTTATTCTTGTCCTTTATGAATTTATAATTAGTATTTCAAATATTTTTTGATTTTTAATATCTTAATACGAACTTGGTCGGATTGGTGATGTGGGCCCGTCACCATTTCTTGTATCTTTAATTACTTGTGTATCGTGTGTGATCTGTATAGAAATTTTTATTTTATTCCAATTTTATCATTATATTAGTTTTATAATTAAATTATGTTAAAAATTTAATGTATATCTGAACAATATCTAATTTATATTTGTTTTAAGAAAGAAACAATATAGATACAACTAATATATAATTTATATCTGAATTTAGTTCAAATAAATATGGATACTAATTTTGATACCATTTAATATCAATAATTATGTCTATATTTATAGAAAATATATATACAAATATGAATATATCAAATATCCAATTTGGTTCAGCCCTAGCAATTGATTTTGAGTACCACGGAAAATGAAAATTATGCTGATCATGATTTAAGGTGTACAAGTGCCTAAAACTAAAAATACTTATCTTAGAGGTCTCTTGCTTACTCATCTAGCAAGTACAAATTGAAAATAATAACAATATAGCTAATAAGCCAAGTATGTTATACACTATAATTTGAATGTCTAAATCATTAATCTTGATATTAATAATTAAATGTATATGACAGATTTTAATTGATTTGAATGCTTCTAGATAATAGATCAAATCATATTGTTAAAATCATTTAGTTTTCATCCATTTGATGTATGATGACCCAGACCTGGGCTGGTCCATTGACAGAACCAGAGTCCTGATTCAAGCCCAAATAGAAAACCAAACAAAAGGAATACAATGGGAACAGGAAGTCTTCTTCCTCTCATTTCTTTGATGAAATCTAACTTCAGAAAGGATTCGAACACCTCCTTCCACTACTATTTAAGGACCCCACAATCTCTCCTTTCTACCCCACATCGAGAAGTATAAGACTCATTAGAGATCACTGATGATTTCTCTCTCTTCTTCTTCCTAAAAGCTCTTTATCATGCCCATCAGATTTTAGCCCAAGCACCGCTAGAAAGAGATAAGGATCCTCCAATCTTAAGTTAACTTACCTTGCTGTCCTTCTTAGCCCACGAAGCTCGATTTTCGACCAGCAATCATTGAAAATTTTTTGAGAGAAACACAGCCCCTATTTCCCCTTATTTCTTTTTTTATATTCCAACATTGTTCGTCATCGTCGATCATCGGGATGGTGACCGTTGGCTATCTTGTCTTGGCCCAACCACCATCGACTACAAACCCTATTGATCGTTGGCCGTGCTCTTATTTTGGGGAAAGAGGGGAAAAGGAAGTCTCCTATGTAGCGAAGAGAGAAGGGTTAGCAGAGAGAGAAGGGAAGTTCCTCTATATTTCTCTCTAGTTTCCTCTGTAGAATTATTTTTTCTATTTTTTTTCTCTATAAGTTTCTCTCTCTATAAGATTCTCTCTCAAAGATTGGTCTCATAAAGATTTACTTCAATGATTTTGATCTGATTCTAGTGACAAAGATCCTAACCCATGGTTGCCGGACAACATATCGATACCCCTTGGTTAGACCGGATATAATTAGATTTGATGATTCATGATTTTATTAACTATCTATGCACTAGTTTAAGTATGATTCGATAAAATTATCTTGATTAGATTGATCAGAATATCGGTCGCTACCGCTTCACCCTTGTCAGATATAATTGGTTTGATCACCTTTGATCTTTATGCAGCCAATTTATCCTACTATGATCTTGATCAAATAAGTTATAGATGGTCGGATCGATTTAGACTATTAGATGTAACTACCCATCAATCCTGTCTTTCTTAATTATTGATATCCTTTCTAATTATTAGACTGAATTTTGTATAGGGGCATAGTTATTTGACAAGAAGATGTCCAATAGAAGAATACTACGACATGATCTATAAATTAAAGATTTAAAAAAAAAATTGAAATTATTTGAATTTATTGAAGTATATATGAGGTAAGTAATGCAACTCTTTTTTCAGATTTATTGATGAATTATATAGCATATATATTATTGAACTTCATATTGTTTGTGATTTGTGAATATGATGCATAATATTTATTATTAAATTTATTTCATTATACAATATAGTTTGATGCATTATTGAATCTATTGATTCTGTTACAGAGTTATGATCAACAAATTTTAATTTGGATGGTTTGTATACTATTCATTGAAATATGAATATTATTTATCGAAAAAGAGATTTGATTCAAGATGGATTTTGACTTGCAATCTAATTATGCAATGATATTCTACTAGTGGGGTTTATATGCTTGTGTATCAATATCCTGCTAGTAGAGATTATGTGCTGGTAAACTGATACTCTACTAGTAAGGATTGTGCATTGATACATCGATATTTTACTAGTGGGTGTTGTGTGCTGGTACATCGATATCTATTAGTAGAGTTTATGTTAGATTTGTATTCTAGAAGTCAATTGTTGGCTGACATATTATGTAATTCAGAATTTAAATTTATACTTGTAATCTTTTATTATCAATAAAAGGTTTTTCTTTCAATCATATTTATATGTTCATAATTTATCCTAAAAATTAATAAAGATGATTTTTGTATATTCTTAAAGTGTTAAGAATTTGAGAGATACATTAATTAATGGTTAATTTTTAAATGCTCTCGATCAAAGGATCATCATGGAGGATAGTGATCAATTCATTTGAGATCGATGCACGATTCACCTCTCTTGTGGGCAGATGAGTCTCAGATCTGCAGTGTAGGGACATTGGGATGAGGGTATGGATGGTTGTTAGAGAATAACTTGCACTGAGTGTGACCAACATGAGAACCATATGGATGTCTACTCACTCGTCAGTGATTTTCTCGATGCTGTAGTGGTGTGAGTGGTCTGTTGACTTGTGGTGTCATTGGCTATTCACAGCGAGGCTATTGGGTTTGACTGCATATTTTCTTGATCCCTAGGCATTTGGATTCTTACTGTGTATGTTGGCTTCAGTAGGTTCAGATTCACTGTTTGGAGTAGGATGCACGTAGATGGAATCTATTGATCTTGATAGAAAAGGAGAACTCCTATACGATTTGCGATACTGAGTTTAGAAAGTCTTTGGTCAAAGCAAATATGAATACTAGAAAGAATTTTCACGAAATTCATAAATGAACTCAAGTCGAGCCAATCTAGCATATGACTGATAATGGGGTCTGACGAATTTTCATGATTTTCGTCAAGTCGGGACTCATGATAGAATGACTGACTTATACTATAACTGCATCTAAAAATTCGTACTTTCATTCTATTGGATTGTCACTACATACTGATAGGTGTTACTGGTGAATTGTGAGACTTATCGGGCATCGTCTTGATGATTGATGACCCTCGAAGGGTAGATTAAAAATATCTTAAACCATCAAAAAGAATTTCGATGATATTGTGATAGAGATCACAATATATCTCACTACCAGATAGAATGGAACCTATGGGGTCACATATTAAGGGATTTGATCTTGAATCTGCCAATTGGACTTATGAAGTTATAATTAGATTAGGGTTTATTGAAATCTTATTGGGTTTAAGAGAACCATGCTAGCACATGGTTAAACCTAATTCTTTTCAAGACTTCGATTGGATCAAAATCCATAGCCTTAAACTTAACTTAAATCCATTTGGGTTTAATTGGGCTCCTAATTATGAGCCCAAGAGGATTGGATAATGTCAATGAGTTGGCATACATTATCTCTTCATTATCTCTACATCATTTTCTAATTATCTCTAAGTGGTGTGTGGAATAAATGGGAAGAATGGGTGGCGCTTACCTTTATTTTGGTAGGACCTTAGGCGCCAATCCCATGGATTTGCATGAGGGGCCCACCCCTTATATGGCATGGCATGGAGAAGAGAGAGAGGGGCCTCGCCACCTCTTAAGAAATCCCAAAGGGGTGCCAAGTGTTGGCACCCAAACTACCTTCCCTATAAGAGATGGGGCGCCCCATGTATTTATCAAAGGAGGCTGATTATATATCAATTAAGTCTAATTTATTAAAAAAATCAGATTAAAAAGGTAGAGTTTCTTATGAGATAAGAATATACCTTTTTTAGTTAATTAGATTCTTCTTTTGAGTCAAGATAGAGCCTATATAAAGAAAAGTCTCTTAGGGTTTCCAAAATATAGAATTTTATGAAATCAAAATACTCTCCCTCTCCCTTCTCTATGCCTCCTGTCCTCCCTCTTTTTCTTCCATGCCCAAGGCTTGGGTGTCCCACTATTCTACACACCAGGGTGGATCTTCTTCAAGAGCGAAGAATGAGGAGAAAAAGACTGCTAGATCAAGAAGTTGATTTCACAATCTAGATCAAGGAGTTGATCGAGATTCTTAAGGTTAAAATTCTATTTAAAGAAGAAGAATTTACTATGAGAAGATCAGTTCGAGATTGATCCCGATGGATATCTATAGAGATCCGACATGTGTGAGGCTCGAGGAACCTTGAACCAATGATCATCGATTGCGGTGAATTTCTGTCAACACTAAGGTATTGAGATTCGATCTCATACTTACTTTAATTTTAGATTATATGTATGCTTTTTCTCCTGAGCTTGAGTAGGATTAGATATGATCTTATGCATATGGGGTTAAAGGGTTTAACTCGATCATTTTTCACTGCAATCAAAAAATTTTGAAACTATACATGCTGCCTATCTAATTTCTAACAGTGGTATTAGAGCCATTGATTTTTAAAGACACATATGATCTAATTTTAGTTTAGATCTGAAAGTTTTAGTGATTTAAAATAAATTTTATGCTGATATAAGGTTGTCTTGGTATAGGGTTTACCTCCTATATTGTAAAGATTGTCCTAACACAAGATTGATCAATTTAAAATTATTTTAAATAATTAAATCACTCTTTTAGATCTGAAAATTAGTATATGTGATATGTTTAAT
>KE506550.1:109188-139962 GCA_000441515.1 Elaeis oleifera | reverse complement strand
GATCAAGGTCGAGTTCAAATATAAGTCGATCAGTAGGCTTTTAACATCTCGAGGCCAATTAAAGGCCGAGTTCAAATATAAGCCGATCAGAGGCTTTTAACATCTCGAGGCCGATCAAAAGTCGAGTTCAAATATAAGCCAATCAGAGACTTTTAACATTTCGAGGTCAATCAAAGATCGAGTTCAAATACAAGCCGATCAAAGACTTTTAACATCTCGAGATCGATTAAAAGCCGAGTTCAAATATAAGCCGATCAAAGACCTTTAACATCTTGAGGCTGATCAAGATCGAGTTCAATATAAGCCGATCAAAGACTTTTAATATCTTGAGGCTGATCAAAGATCGAGTTCAAATATAAGCCGATCAAAGGCTTTTAACATCTCGAAGCCAATCAAATGTTGAGTTCAATATAACTCGCACTTATATGTAGAAAGACCGACGTTGACAAATTGGAGTGTTCATTTGTGCATATATTTTAGTAAAATTACAATATCACTGATAATACATGCGGAGGTTAGCCGAGTTTCACGATCTTTAGAGTAAAGTTCCATCAAGCTGTTTTGGTTTATAAGTTTCGGAGCGTACTATCTCATCCACCTGATAAGGACCTTCCCAATTAGGTGATAACTTTCTCCGCTCTGTAGGCTGTGAGACTTCGGCGTGCCGTAGCACCAGATCACCAACTCGAAATTTCTTAGACTTGACTTGAAAATTATAGTACTTGGCCATCCTTTATCGGTAGAATGCCATTCGTACAGCAGCTCGTTCCCTACTCTTCTCGATCAGATCAAGGTTGGTTCATAACCATTCAGAGTTGGTATCTTCATTATAGTCCTCGACTCTGAAGGAAGGAAGCTCGATCTCAACTGATATAACTGCCTCGATTTCGAAAGCAAGGTTGAATGGAGTTTCTTCAGTCAGAATTTTTTGAGTTGTTCGATATACCCACAACACATGATACAGTTCGTCCACCTAGGACCCCCCAGTCCAATTAAGTCTAGTCTTCAAGCCTTGCAAGAGAGTCCTATTTGTTACTTCGGCCTCCCCATTTGCCTGTGGGTGTCCGACTGAGGTGAAGCGTTATTCAATTCTAAAGTCTTCACAGAATTCTCAGAGCCGAAAGTCGCTGAATTGCCTACCATTATTAGTAACCAGCACCCTTGGGAGACCATAGTGGTAAATAATAGATTTTCAGATGAAGTCTTTAACTCTAACATCTGTTATACCGGTTAGGGGCTCGGCCTCCACCCTCTTTGAGAAATAATCAATGGCCACTAGGAGAAATTTGCGCTGACCTGAGGCTTGAGAAAAGAGACTCAGGATATCCATTATCTACTGAGTGAAAGGCCATGGAGTGGTGATAGAAGTAAGGGGCACCACTGGTTGATGCTGAACATTGAAAATTCTCTTGCAGCGATCACACCTTCTGACAAAATCGGAGGCATCTTTTTTCATCGAAGGCCAATAATATTCTTGTCGGAGGATTTTGTAAGAAAGAATCTTTGCATCCAAATGATTTCTACAAATTCTCTCGTGGACCTCTCTTAGTGTATAGTCTGCTTCGGACGGTCGTAGACATCTCAAAAGCGAGAGAGAGAAGGATCACTTATACAACTTGTTATCATGAAGCACATAGCGGACAGCTTGCTTATGAATTTTTCGAGTTTTTCGACTGTCAAGTGATAATTCATCCAATCTGAGGTACTTCAGCAAGGGGTCAATCCAGCAAGACTCTTCTTCAATCTGTTGAACAGCAAGAGGCTGTTTCAGGCTTGAGTTTTCAATACCTGGATGTAAGTTCCTTTTAGAATTTGAGCTGTAGAGAGGCTGCTAGCTTTGACAGCGTAGCCGTCTGCATATTTTGTGTTCAAGGTACCTGTTGGATATTAAAGCTCAAAAAAGGTGTAGTTAATTCTTTTACCTTTGTGAGGTACCTCTTCATGTTCTCCTCCCAAGCTTCATATTCGCCCTTAACTTTTTCTGTCACCAGTTGAGAGTCACTGAAGATCTTCAAGTATTTGGCTCTCACATCTTTTGCAAGTCTAAGCCTGGTAATTAAAGCCTTATACTCTGCCTCATTGTTGGTGGCTGAAAATTCAAACTGCAGAACATACTCTGCCACATCATCTTCTGACCCAGTTAAGATGATCCCGGCTCATGATCCCGATGAATTGGAAGACTCATCCACATGAAGAATCTACTGATCTTCAGGATTAGGATCCATATTTATTTATTCCTCTAGCGCCATTGAGCTACTCTCCGCAACCTTTGAGCCCTCCTTATCGGGGATGGTGCACTTAAGGATAAAGTCCGCCAAGACTTGAGCTTTGATTGAAGGCCTTGGACAGAACTTAATATCGAACTCAGAGAGTTGTAAAGCCTATTTTGCAATACGTCCCGACGTGTCTGGATGGTGGAGGACTATCTTGATCAGCTGAGCTTGAAAGTAGGGCTGAAGCTTCTTTGCCATGACAACCAGAGCAAATATTAATTTTTTAACTTGTGTATCTGGTCTCAGCATCCTGAAGGATCTTACTTGAGTAATACACTAGTTTTTGGATTCGTTCTTCTTCTCGGATAAGAACCAAACTAATTGCTGATGGAGATACGACAAGGTAGAATAACAATTCTTCTCCAAATTGAGACTTTGTAAGTAAGGGTGCCGAGCTAAGGTATTGCTTCAACTCCTCAAATACTTTCTGACACTCAATCATCCATTGGAAGTCCCTCGACTGTTTGAGGGTTTAAAAAAAAGTAAACATCTCTCAGCTGATTTAAAGACGAAATGATTGAGTGAGGCGATCCTTTCGATGAGGTGTTGGACTTTCTTTATATTTTTTGATGGGGACATCTCCAAAATCATCTTAATCTTCTCTAGATTTACCTTAATTCCTCGTCGGAAGACCACAAATCTGAAAAACTTTACAGAGCTAACTCCGAAGGAACATTTTATGAGATTCAACCATATCTGAAATCGACGCAGGGTGTTGAAGGTTTCTTGGAGGTCGACTATGTGATCTGAAGTGGCTCAACTTTTTACTAATATATTATCCACATAGACCTCCATATTGTGATCAATTTGATCTTTGAATATCTTATTCATCAGTCGTTGATATATTGCCCCAACATTCTTTAGCCTAAAGGACATCACCCTGAAACAATAGAGCTCGGAGTCAGTAATAAAGGCCGTTTTCTCCTCGTTCTCAGGTGCCATCCGGATTTAGTTATAACTAAAAAGGCATCCATGAAGGTGAGGAGCTCATTTCCAGAAGTGGCATCCACCAATTGATTTATTCGAAGGAGAGGATAGATGTCTTTGGGGCAGGCTTTATTCAGATCAGTGAAGTCGATGCACATACGTCATTTTTCGTTCGCCTTCTTGACTAGCACCACATTTACATTGCTTCTCGGATGAAGCTAGTCTTGACCAGCTTGTCCACCTCCTCAACAATTGCTTTCTGACGCTCTGGGCAAGCTTCTCTTCTTTTGCTTTGTAGGATGGAAGGTCGGATCCACTCCCAAGTGATGAGTCATCACCTCTGGGTCTGTACCAGGCATATCCACTGCTGTCCAAGCAAATAGATCCATATTTTTTCATAAAAGATCTGTTAGTTGAGCTTTAGTTACCTGATCTATGGATGACCTGATTTTCACAGTTTGATGAAGATTTTTCTTCCTCAAAGGGACCTTCATTAGATCCTCAGACAGTCGAGTATGCTCCCCGATCAGATCATCACGAGCATCCAAACTTATTAGGAGTTCAGGTTGGGACACCGCCGGCTGTTCCTCCACCCACAACTTAGCAGCAAAATACTATCGGGCCATGACCTGATTGCCTCAGACTTGCCCCACTCTAGATTTCATCGAAAACTTCATCATCAAGTAGTAGCTCGACACCATTGCCTTCAGCGCTCCTAGACTTGGTCGGCCAAGTATTGCATCATAGGCTGACGGTAAGTTGAGCACAAAGAAATCAATATGGATGGTCACCTGCCTGGGTTTGGCTCTCAAGGTAAGGGACAGTCTGATAGTCCCCTCCAAAATTATGAAACTTTCAAAGAAATTTTGGATTGGAGTACTAAATTTATTCAACTATTTGGAAACAAACCCTATTACAGTGAAAGCAATAAAGTACAAAATATCAACAGAACTTTCATTATCGATGAAAATGCAGTGTACATTGTAATCAGTTATATTAGCAGTAATAACTACTGCATCATTGTGTGGAGTTTGTATACCTTTAGCATCTTGTTCTGTGAAGATCATTGGCTCTTCGAGCCAAGGCCTCTTCGCCGCATGCGGCTCCACCAATCCAGATGACGTCCCAGTTATCATATGAATTTCATCCTGCAGGGTCGATCTTCTACTACCGCTTGCCCCTCTGCCCACAGTTGTGCTGGTGTTGGTTGAGATTGAGGCTGAGGGGGCTGGCACTGTCGCTGCTGAAGCACGGGTGTCTCCGCTGCTGCTGCCCGATTTTTGGAGGATATCAGCATGAAGGACCCTATCGTCGGATGAACCAATCCAGTCTCTCCTCTCAGATCAAATGCTTAATTTCTTTTTGAGCTGGTAACAATTTTCAGTATCGTGATTGTGGTCATGATGATAGAGACAATACTTGTCTGGATCGCGGCGTCTTGGATTTGTCCACATTTTGGGAGGCGGAGGCAGCTTGGCTCGCACCTCCATTAGAATCTCTCTCCTAAAAGTATTCAAAGGAGTGTGATCATCCAATCACCTCAGAGGTGAACGATTTTTCCTCGACAAAATATACCTTCTCCTCAGTGGAGTCTTAAACAGCGACGATTTTCACCATTTTGCTTGGGTGAACGAGCCCCGCTCTACTCTTGATTCCCCATAGTTGGGGTTATTTGGACGGTTTTTTCCACCAGAGAGTCTTTCAATCGGACGTATTTCTCTGTCCAAGCCAGCATTTCTGAAAAATCTCGTGGAAAGATCTTCAACGGCAACTTTTTGAAGTCACCCATCAACAATCTACTCTTCAGGACGGACATTGCGACTGAGTGATGTAAGTCGTGAACTTTCAACATAGTTCTGTTGAATCGAGCTATGTAAGATCGAATAGACTCATCCTCCTTCTGTTTGATGGTCTAGAGGTAGTCCGAGTGCTTCTATTGTCGCTAGTTGGTGATGAAATGGATGCCAAAGGCTTGGCTCAGCTACCGAAAAGAGTGAATAGAAGTCGGCTTCAAATTGGGGTATCAATATCGAGCCGTCCCTTCAAAGTGGAGGAAAAGGCTCGGCACAGGATAGCGTTAGAGGCTTCCTGAAAGAGCATGATTGCTCAAAAGCTGTTGACATGATCGACGAGGTCTGTGGTCCCATCGTAGCTCTCTAACTGAGGAACCTTAAAGTTTGGTGGAATAGATTTTTGGAGGATGCTCGCCACGAAAGGCGGTTCAGAATCGAACCCATCGGATGGGGCTGATGGGTTGTTGCAAATCTACTGGATCTTTCGATCCATTTCTTGAAGTCTTCGCTCGATTTTCACATCTTGATTGGGATGCGCTTCAGAGTGCGAAGGAGATCGTCGGCTTGGAGTTGAATCATGCCCCGACCAAGGACTCAGAGACCGCCATCTCCTTGGCTCTTGAGTATGATCTATCGTTAGTCGCTTGGTTTGATTCACTGGCTGTGATACCGATGGAGACTGGATCGCTGTCTGAACGATAGCTGTTAGTTGTTGCACCTACTGAAAAAGCAGGTTGAATTGCTCCATGGTCACCGTCGTGGGTTGCTACACCAATGCAGGAACTTTCGCCATCACCGAAGGTGCGGAAGCAGAATGATTTATTCATTCTGCACCTACCGAGAGGTGAAAGTGTTGGTTCGCCAGAAGGAAGTCCTGCGTGGGGCCATCTTTTTGATTTTCTGACTTGTCTGCTTCTTTTTATAGGACCTGAGATTCGGCTCTTCCTCTATTTGTTGCGGCTTGTTTCTGGTTGACGTCGAAAAATTAAGAAGCGTAATACTGGAGCAACCTGCAAAAAAGTCTGGGCTGGAGGATTATGCTCCGACGAGGACCCTCCGACGCTCAAATCAGAACGCACAAGTAAAGAAACAGAGTTTTAGCTCTCTGAGATGGATTACTTATTTAGATCCTCGGAGTTTGAGTATTTATAGAGGAGACGACTGTGTAATCATTTTTGGTAGACAGGCTGACCAAATCTGGTGCAGTTATTTGATTGTAATTCTTAGGATCAGACGGTTACACTTGCAAGATTCTCAGGATCATACGGTTACACTCAAATAATATTGGTAGCTATGGACAGATAGCATTGACAGCTATGGCCAATTGACATCTGTCTTTTGGATTTGAGTCCGATCAATCTGCTTTTGGGGAGAGATTAGAGAGTATAACGTGCCGACTAGGAGTTGGGACTGATAGTTTCCAACCAAGGATCGGACCAAATTTTTCCCCTCAAGGATTCGGATCAAGAACATGCCGACGAAAGATCGGATAGAATAGCCTCCGATCAGAGGTCGGGACAGACATTTGCCGATTAGAGGTTAGACAAACTGCAACAATTAGGCCATTTGAAAGGTGCTGATATGGATCCGATGGGTCATAATGGACTTGAATCTTCATACATCACCGACCCATTCCAAATTATTCATAACAATAACAGGATTAGTTTGGAACAATTTGCAAACTTGATAGACCCGTCGAAAATTTTTTTAAGTCAAGAAGGTGTCTTTAAGATTGGCTTAAAGTTGAGGATGTCTTTATATTTTTTCTAAATTTAAATATTTTTTATTTATTCTGTAGGATTCTTATTTACAATATGTTTAAGTATGTCAATTATTAATTATTTAAAATTACAAATTTGTACCTTCAAAATTATTATTTTTGAATCTAATAAAAATTGAATGAAAACTCATGTTTAAGTCGGTGTTCTTTTAATTTTATTTAGAAAATTGTACTCTTGATTATTAACTATTATAATTTTAGCATAGGTCACTGCTTGATCCAAATTGTAAATTCGATTCATCCTTGATCTGAATCACAGGATTTTGGATTTGAGTTGGATCCGATCATGCTTGACCTCGATGTGACTGAAGCTGAATGACTCACTGGGTCGAAGTCTTTTTAGGTGAACCAGATTTGAGTTGACTTTATCAACCCATAGGTTGGATGCAGTCCAAAACCAGGATCCAAACATGTAAATCGGGGTCCAAACAAACAATATTCACTACCCAAGCGTCAGCGCAGGTGCCCAACAAGGAATAAAGGATACAAGTGAAATTCTTTGTGCATCATCTATGATATAAAAAATTCAATATAAAGAGTCATCATTTTTCAACACACATTTAATACTTATAATTTATTTTTTATTAAAATTTTGAATAACAAAATATTCTTTCCATATAAAAAATTATGATATCCTATGCCAATATTGTGACGTCTTATATTGAAATTATGACTTTCTATACAAATACCAAAATTTTCATAAGATATCATAATTTCGATAAAAAAATTTCATCATTTAAATTTTATAATTTTTAATAATAAAATATCTTCTTTCTGTTAAAAAATTATAACATCCTATACAGAAAATCATAATTTTAACGCAAAATGTCATAATATTGGTACGAATATCCTAATCTTTTAAAAAATATATATATTTTTATCATTCAAAATTTTAAATAAAAAATAAAATACAGACGTTAAATGCGTATTGGAGAGTAATGACTACATAGCTCAATCGGAAGAGATGGTGCGCTCCACATTGGATTTCTTTGCCACATGCGGTGTACAAAGAATTTCTCAAGGATACAAATCAACACTCCAAGATGAAAGAAAACCTTCGTCTAACCAATGGGATATTGTCTCTTCATGCTTTCTAATCACTAAATGGGAAAAATGTCTGGCTGTACCATGCCAAACGGTGCCAATGAAACTAAATATAATTCAACGACCATAGCTGGAGCGAATGGTCAAAATGGCTGCAACCTTTTGATTAGGAACGAAAGGTTCTTTCCCTCTCCAAAGTATTTGGGCCCGCCATCATTATATTGGGGTTGCCTCCCCTCTCTTATAAGGACTGCAGATTAAAATTCCTGACCATCGGTAATCACGAATCCTGCTCTACGACCTGGCTCTGCAACTGCTCCACAAAATACCGATATTTATAAGGCATTGACACTGCTTACAACAAATACTCACATGAAAATTTAAGCAGTACAAAGAGAGCTTGTCCACTGGAAAATGCAGCTTATGATGAGCAAGTACATGTACTTATGTCCTTCTTATCATACCAACTCGGCATCACTCGAGTGGTCTACACTCACCTGTGCTTCCATGGATGAAATGGCAACTCCCTAAAATCAACCTTGGTTACAGCACTCTCCAGCATCCATCTGGTTTTATCCAATGCAAAATGGAATAAAGGGCATATTCTCATGCATGCTCATGTGATCTGAACCACATTAGAAAACCAGAGCTTCCAGTCTTAAATCTGGAGAAATTCATATAGATAATTGAAGATACCCAAAAACAAAATGATAAGGAAGACTTTCCACAATCAGAAAATATGATCCATGACTAGTGGACAAAATAACAGATCAATCAGTCTGGAAATAACAGGTTGGAAGGGCAAGTTTGCTCTCTGTCAAGTGGAGGCGTAACTACCAACCTCAGTAACCTGCAGATATCACGGATTCACAGATGGTTTAATAAATAGCAACTAATAAACAAGCCTTTTTCTCTTTTCAATATGAAGTAGCAAACGAAGTTTAACTGCGTGTCATGGTAAGATACCATAAGTGCAGGAACTCACAACCATGCTCATCTATTTGCTTAAACCTCCAATACACTTCCAAATATCTTGCAACACAAATGAAATTATAGCTAAAATATACAACATATTATCTTTCACGTTAACAGGTGTGCAGTAACTTATCCAGCAATATCATCAGGCATTATAAAGAGGTTGTCAACAGTGAACCCTCCATTTCCCTTGGGTATTAACAGATGATAAGATGCAACTGTAAATGTTTTGAGGGCGTATTTAGCATAAACTGATCAAAAGTCATCTAAAACAACAACACTGCATACAAAATTGCTGCTAAACATACTCCAGTGATGCATCAATCAGCCATCCTAGAAATGGGCTGGATCAAAGTACCAAAGAAGCTTCTCATGACTGTGGACTATAACGAAGATGTTGCTCATAGAAGCTGATTAGCTGCCACATAAGAAAGCCACAAGACATTTTAATTACTTTTCATATGAAAGTAGTTCAACAGAAAGCAAAATAGGACCAGGAATCATACCAGCAGCGGGTTATTGACCTTCAATTCTTTGTCATCCACAAGCACCTCTTTCCCATCAGACCTACCAAGCAAATGGATTGTCAGTAACACATTCCATGACAAATAAATGTCCATGACGACCAAAATCTACCAGTATTCTAACAATCTCACTCATCATCTAAACAACCAAACATGTACTCTGAACTAGCAAATGCAATGTATGCAGGTCATCAAGTTCTAGTTTTCTGAAGCCTTTACTGAAAAGGGCAACCCTGCAGCAAAATAGAATTAAATTGTTTATATAATCAAGGTAAGGAAGGAACAAGGTTTTGAGAAAATCCGGTCAAATTCATCTCTCTATTAGAAGCAATAATAATAAATTATCATATATAATTTTTTCAAAGTACTAGTCAGTGAAAAAGAAAAAAGTGACATCCAGTTTGACGTAGATCTTCTGTTTTTACCATACTGCTACAATCATAAGTTGCCAGACATAACAGCTTGTTCTTTTAATAATGTCACTTTTGCATCTGCATAATTCCAGTTCAGTGCTCAATGACAGCAAAACAAAAATCTAAGGCAGATGGTTCTATTAACTCTAGAGTTTTAGTAAAAGAATAAAAACACAAAAGAATAAAAGCACAGCCAGATCACTGAATGCTCTGCAGGTAGATACGGTCACAGGATGGTTCTGATAAAAATACAAGCTCTTCAACACTCTTATTGCATGATCATGGATGTCCGATACAAGAAAGCACAAGTGACTATGCTTCCTAACTAATACAACTTTATGACTTATTTCTTATGACATTTCTAGAAGAATGCACCATTTGATGCCAAACCAGCAATGAAGTGGCAGCAAAATCTGACTGTACTCCACCTTCTGTTCCACCCACGGACCGCCAAACCAGAACCAGACCCTGTGCCGGCCGGCGGGCAGTAGGGTTCAGTATAGGTCTGTACCAGTCCGTGCCAGACCGAACTGAGGGCATAGAAGGGAAGAGAGGAAGACGGGGAGGGGGGGGGGAGGATGTGGAGAGAAAAAGGCCACCTGAGGGCGGTCGAGCCCAGAAGAGGGCCTCTGCCCTCCTCCAGTGTGAAACAGGGATTCGCCCCTGTTTCGCATTTTTTTAATCTTTTTGGGTTTATTGCACTAAGTCAGCAACGTAGCTGCCGACTTCAACCAAAATTATAAGAAAAACAAAATACCGTGAAGCCAGCAAAACCTAAATTATAAAAAAAAAAAAATCATGAAGCCAGCAACGTGCGATAAACCCCCCCAAAAAAAGCAAAACAGAGGGGCAAACCCCTGTTTTGCACTAGAGGAGGGCGGAGGCCTCCGGCTTCGGCCGCCATTAGGCCCCTCGGTGCGGCCTTACTGGCTGTCGGAGATGTCGTAGTAGCGTTGCTGTCCGTTCGGAGGCCTCCGAACAATCGATAAGGATCTCTCCCTCTCTCTCCTTTCCTCCCTCTACCCTTATTGAGCTCAACAAGAGCTCGGATGGCCTCAGGCGATCACCGGAGGTCCTCTCTTCCTCTCCCTCTCCCTCTCCTTCTCCCCCCCCTCTCTTCCTCTCTGTCTTCTCCCTCCCTCTGAGACAGCCATTGTGCCGTTTTGTACCTTGGAACCAGATCAATTTCCGTCGATACAGTTCAGCATGGCCTAACCCATCTAGGTCGGCAAACAATGGTTCCACCTCTTATCTAAATGTTCATTCAGGAGAGATTTACTACATGCATATTCAAATAGATGGCTATCATAATAAAACTCGAGAGAATCAACTCCCATTACCAGGATAACCACATTGAAGTGACATCCATGGCATGCTATGCATATCAACCACAAAATTCGATACCACATTGATTAGCTCAACCTATGGACTATTAATAATTACACAGAACATAATGCATGAGAACTGCTTGGTCATTAAGTAGCCCAAATCAAGGACATAGATGTTGATCTCAATCAAATGGAAAGGAGGTTGCATGTCCCAGATGGCAAGACAAACTAAACACTCTTAAGAACCAATGATGGTACCAACAGTGGTAGTAGGGCTTTCATAATATCTCACAGAAAGTTGGTTACCCACATTTTCACTCCCTATGCCGCTAATACATGCCTTGATATTTTATCTGGTAAATTCTAGTCCTGCTAAGCTGCGGTCAGTTTTATAAAAATGCTATCAGGGTGCTAGAGCTAATCTACTTCAAAAGAAGCACATCTCACTACAGTTGATCACTGAGAAAGGCAGCATGTAATGTTTAGTAAATTTCTCATGTTACCCAAAAAGAAGATAGCATGTTCGAAACCTTAAATGGTAGCTTCAATGAAGGTTAATTGACCACATATTAACTCCCTATGTTGCCATAAAATGCATCAATAATTAATCCTAGCAGTTGTAGCGTTGCCTATCCGCAGTAAATTAAAATATAGACCCTATGAAAGTAAGATTGTTTATTTCACCAAAAGCAATGTATCTGGTTACACTTTGAGTGAGAACGGCATACATGGCTCTCAGTAAACTCTCACGTTACCAGAAATGAGAATGGTGACATGTTCTAACCTGAGTTTACCTTAACCAAAAGGCCTGATCTAACTATATGGAGATCATTTTACAATTTAAAGAATGACCCACCAAATATTGCTATTTTACAACTAGTTTGAACCTCATATCAACTCTCTGGTTAATGGTAAAGTCATGACAAGAATTGAAGAGCTTATCATTAAACCCAGTAAGGCAATTGGCCAGTAAGGATGCCTAATAATTGCTCAAATAGGGAGCAGTCCTCCAAGGATTTTCTATTTGGAATGGATCAAGACAAAGAACAAGCCAAATTTCTTACTGCTACAATGTCAAAGCTGAACATCATTATCAGAAAAGTAAAATAACCACAACTTGTAATGACAATAAGCAATATCATGGTCTTCAAAATATCGGGAGCATAGGCTTACTTCTCATATAGATGCCAGGTTCAACTCATCAACAGCCATATTTCCCATCAAGGCATGAAGACTCTCAACTTATTGCCTTTTTAAACATAACAATCAGAGTTCTGCACAAAATCCTCCTGGAGTTTGGAAATATTCCCTTCGATTTTTTGACAGAGTCATATCTTTAATTAATGAACCATTATATATTATAGGACCTTTGAAGATAGCTAGATAAGTGATGACAAACATAACCATGAATAGGTAGTTATTGTTCACAAGAAAAACGAAAGGAAAATAAATGATCAAAACAGCAGTTGTCATCTAGCCTAGCTGCCGTAAATTAAAAATATAGATGCTACGAAAGTAAAGGTTGTTTCCCTCATCAAAAGCAATGCATCTTATTACATTTTGAGTGAGAAAGGTAGGACAGGGCTCTTAGTAAAATTCTCACATTAACAGAAATCAGAATGGTGTCATGTTCTAACCTGAGTTTACCTTAACCTACAGGCCTGATCTAACTATATGGAGATGAATTTATAATTTAAATAATGATCCACCGAATATTGCTATTTTAAAACTAGTTTGAACCTCATGTCAACCCTCTGGGGTAATGGTAAAGTCATGACAAGAAGTAAAGAGCTTATCATTAAACCTAGAAGGCCTGAGGGCTAGTAAGGATCCCTAATAATTGATCAAGTAGCAGCTGTCAAAGGTTTTTCTATATTTGGAGTGGATCAAGGCAAAGAACAACCAAATTTCTTACTGCTACAAAATTTCAAAGCTGAACATCTGTATTAGAAAATAAATAACCACGGCTTCTGATGAAAAAAAAGGCAATATCATGATCTTGAAAACATCAGAAGCACAGATTTACTCCTCATACAGATGCCTGGTTCCACTCATTGAAATCCATATCTCCCATAGAAGCATGAAGACTCCCAGCTAATTGCCTTTTATTAAACATAACAATGAGAGTCCTGAACAAAATCCTCCTGCAGTTCAAAAATACTCTCTTCCATTTTCAATGACTATTCTTTAATTTTGATGAGCATATTCTTTAATTAATGAACCATTATGTGTTATAGGACCTTTGAGGATAGCTAGTGAAGTACTGATAAAAATAACGATGAATAGGAAGTTATTGTTTAGAAGAAAAACAAAGATAAATTAAATGATCAAAACAACAACCTAAACCTATTATATATAGATCACTGCAACAAAGAAGGAACATATTTGCCGCAAAAGAAACCATAACCCTCTATGCATGGTTATATTATTAATAATGCTGGTAGACGGAATATTGAAACAATTAAAAATTCCAACCATAGTTTTGTTATAAATGGCTTTAGTTGGCTGTAGACTTTAGCAAGTCTAAATGATTTTTGGCGAAGAAATTTATTGAAAAAAAAGGAATCAAGAGTGAATCAAATATGACACAAGAGCAGTTAACTTAGTCACCAAACTGTGCTTTATTCACAAATAATGTGAAAAAATCCTCAACAAAACCCACTTATCCCGCTTCCATCGATGAACCTTTTTGGCACAAAAATAAGGGAGGTTAAAATAAGGACAAAATTGGGAATCCAGAAAAGACAATTGCTACTTTTTACTTGCTTATTTCCTGAGAACTTGATAAATTATTTGAGAAAAATGATTGAACAGATTTAATCAGACTTGGTCCTCCATTTTTTCCACAAAATAATTCTTGCTACCTATTCCAAACCGAAACAGGGCCTAAAGGACACATGAGAACAAGGTATGCAAAGCAGAGACGCAGATGACAGGGCAGATGTGGAAAAACAAACGTATAGACTATAGCCATCTTGTCAGTACAATTCATCCAAGAAACAGCTCACAGGAACTGTCAATATGCATCTATTGAAAAAGATGAAAGATTCTATCAAATGATACACAATATTGCAATATCAGACTATATATAACTTCCCCACACTTATATTATGGCTCTATCACGAATAAATCTGTTAAAAATACTATAAGATTAAAAGGTTAAACTGCATTTTTAACCCTAACCATTGACACGTT
The DNA here is from genome assembly GCA_000441515.1 of Elaeis oleifera. NCBI lineage: Eukaryota > Viridiplantae > Streptophyta > Magnoliopsida > Arecales > Arecaceae > Elaeis > Elaeis oleifera. The sequence goes on along the minus strand of KE506550.1, from coordinate 125,710 downwards.
CATAAACTAGAAATCTTGTTTATGCATTGATAAACATCACAGAAATGTGTCCTGCACCATATCAGCAATTCTAAACAACAACGTCCCATTGAAACAACACTATCAAGAAAATGAACTAACTCTATCAGAAATTTGCACTTCTACTAAAAACTTTGGTCTAATAATCATCAATTTTTGCAACATACATAATATAATAGAAACCAAACAGTCCAAACTGAGATTAGGTTCCATACAAATGGATAAAAGCCCCCAAGAGAATGAGGTCTATACCAGATTACTATGCATATACTTGGACACATTAGGCCATGGTAAACTTAGGGAAAGGGGCTTAAATGAGTGGAATAAAGGAAGCTTAAGTTGTGAATATAGCAACATAAGCTAAAATACAAACTAGATATTTTAGACCATGCCAAAAGTAAGAAGGAATTTGCAAGAGCACAATAAAATTGTTGAAAAGCTGAAAAGATAAATGGAAAACATGAGAAAGATTTACAAGGAAAGAAACTATAAAAAAACAGAGATTTGTTGAATGGACACACTGAAAACAGATTGAATGAAAGGAAGTGGCATTTGCAGCAGTAAGCAGCGATGGTGCGTAGGGCTGAAATTAGATTGGATATTTGTAATATTCATATCCATATTTATTTGTTTCATTAATACTGATACGGATATGGATGTTAATCGGATGCAAAAATTCATATCCATATTTGTTTAAATGGATGCAGATACAAATCGAATACCAGAAGTATGAATATGAATACGAACATAAGTCAAATAATTAAACTTTGTGACCACGGAATCAAAGAGTTTACTAAGTAGATGATAAATCAAGCTAATAGCATATTAATGTGGTCATTTTACCTTAAAATTTATGAGTACTATATAAATTAAATAGGATTACCAATAGAATCGAATACTCGAATACAGATCAGATAGTTGTCTATCTATATCCATATTCATTTTTTGACGTATATGGATAGTAGTCGGATACTCAAGTTTCTATACATATTCAGATATATACGGATGCAAAAATGGATCTAGACGGATATTATCCGATCCACTTTTACCCTTAAATTGGTGCAGCAAATGTGTAATGAGAACAACAGCAATATTCCTACTTGTGCTAGTAATGACAATGATTCTGATGGCAAGAGCAGTAGCCAGTAGTGCTAAAAGTAGTGATGATTTAGGAGTTTTTTCCCTAACCTTTTAACCTGCACCAAACAGAACTGATTTTGACCCATCTAACCTTCCTCATTATGTTCATGAGTCAAGTACATGCCAAGCTAGCCTGGCCAACAAGCTAGATCGGTTAAGTTCAGGTTGGAGGGTTCTAATTTATCAGATCATGAACTGATAAACATATTATTATCAAATTGATATATTAAGTAATATTATATATAATATATTATATATTACATATTAGATGTTACAAAAAAAAAAAAATTCTAAATCCTAATCTTTTAGCCATCCCCTTTCTTTGCAATCCTTAGTTCTCTTCTTCCCTCCCCTTCAATGCCTCCCCATCCACATCCTATCCCACTCGTAGTTCCCTCTTCTTTGACTCCACCTCCTCTCCTCTTCATCTATGCCACTAGTCTCAATGTCCAACCTATCATCCAACCTCATTGGCCTGCCTTGCCTGTTACCAATCACCCATTATCGTCACTAGTCATCACGCCTTCCCATCATACCTACAGCTCATTGTCTCACCAACCAAGCTCTTATCCTCCCTTTGCTCTTCTTCCCTCCCCCCCTCTAATTCCAGTCCGAGTTGGCCTAGTCAACCTGCCAATGGTTTACATCACAGAAATGAGCCTTGCTGCTGAATCATCTCAAGTTGATCTAATGGGTCTTGATCGTGAATCAAGCTGCACCATAGTGCTAACCCTCCCGATAATGATTTCCATCTTAGTAGTAACACTGTGACATGGTAGCAATGAATACAACTGCAACATTGGTGGTGGTGGTGCCATAATGATAGTTAGTCATAAGTCATAACAACACTTGTGGTGGTAGTTGTTGTAGTGACATTAAAGGCAGTGGTAGCAAAGACAACAATACCGGCGGTAATGGTAGTTCTAGCATGGTGATGGCAACATGACAATGATACCAATTGTGGCAAAGCAGTGACAATGGATATGAAGGTAGGAATTATATCCAATAGAGACAATGGCATTTTACATTGGATGACATAGTCATCTCATGAAGTTTGACAATCTTTATAGTGGAAATGTTTCAAGGTTAATATGATTCGCCTTTTATCATTGTATTTTCTCAATATTTGATACTTAGTAGAAAAATGGCATGAAGAAAAACCCATTGTTTCATCTTTCATTCTCGTTTATTTCCTATATAAACCAATCAATAATAAGTCTCAAAAACTTCTTGTCTCCTCATTTTCATGGGACAAGAAGATCTTACAGTTAGAACAAAGATAATTTGCGCAAGGACCATTTGAAATGGCCCATATATGTGATAAGTCAGCCACCAGGCAACCTCACCATAGATATCTTCAACAAAGGTTGAACACTCAATCAAAGGTCAAAGGAAAGAAAGTTCAAACGCAAGTAAAAAAAAACCTAAAATTTCTTATGTTTCAAAAGACCTGGCTTTTAAAAGAACATAATGGCTGCAACTTGTAAAGTCATAGTTAAAGAAGATAAAACAGGAACCTTCAATAATTTAATAGAAACCAAGGTTTTAGAACAAAATTTCAATTTTGGTCCCACTTGTCAGGTTTCAGTTTCAACAATTTTGTTTGGAGTTTTGAAATTTTGGCCAAAAAATCCGAATAAACTCCAGAAGAATAGAAAACAAATAAAAGAAATCACGAGAAGTTATCTCACATTATTATATTGTGTCTTAAATTAGCTAGGATCTTAATTTTGCATAATTTGAGTAGTTTTTGGCTCAGAAGCATCTAGGCACACTTCATTTTGTTTCATTTTAATAATTCATCTAAGAAAGAAATACTATACAAGTGAGAAAAAGGAATCACACCAAGATCTAATGCTTTCTAAATAATAATGAAGCTAGTAATGAGAAAAAAAGAACCCTACTATGTTTTACTTATTTAGCAAAATTTTAAAACAATAAAGAAGAAATGCTACTGCTCCCTTCACCTTGAAATATCTATTAGTGTTATTGCTTTGTTAGCATTGATATGGTGGAGTGTTATCCATGAGGAAGGAATGGTGGGAAAAGAGTGTTGAGTTGCTATAACTCTGGAGGGGATAGGGATGAATATTGCTCCCCCCTTCACCTCAGCCAATTTTCAATAATCAAAAGAAGACAAGTAGGGGACATTAAGCTGCTGTAATTAGTCCCACAGGTCCTTTAAGATTCTCCAGAATAATAAGAGGTCCTCCTTCCCCCAAAACAACCCACTTCAATCAGACATGTGCATAAATCTCTACATGTGACAGTGCTATCTATAGCTAAAAAACTAATGATGTTTCAGATATATGTGTTTGTTAAACATTCAAAAACCAATTTTGGCTAGTTTCAGTTGAAATTGTGAAAACTAGCAAACCCTAATTGAAGTTCAAAATTTTGGTTCATTTGCACCAGTCCCGGTCCCAGGTTTTGGCCAATATTTAAAACCCTGATAGAGACAACAGTTGGACTATTTTGCTTCAAGGTGCTATTTTATTTCCTACAGACAAAGGCTGCAAAACCAAATGCAACAAATGAAATAAAGGTAATTACTTGCAGTTGTTTGGTGCAACTTGCTTGCAAGCTACTATTAAAAAGCCCAAGAAGTTGCAAAATAATTGTAACCAAAATCGACTGCAAAAGGTTTTGCAACTTGCATGTGAACTCCCACTCCACTATATATCCTCAACTCCAACGCCATGATCTGCTAGTGTTTTCCACCCTACATCCCATTCTCCTCTAACAAGCCCCCTTCTCCTCTGACAATGATAAAGACCTCTCTCTCTCCCTCCTCCCCCCATAGTGGATGAGCAATATCCACTTGGACTTGCTCAAATCTAGCCAAACTTGATAGGATCTCCTTTATCTCCTTTCCCTCTTTATCTCTCTCTTCTCTCTCTCTATCTCTTCCATCCCACTACCATCGTGGACACCCACCACCATCATCAGTCCCTCCTATTCAACCTCCAATCCCTCTCTATCCTTCTCATGCTCTCTTCCATCTCCACCATAGCTGCCTGGCCCTCTTCCACCTCACCCGCTTCATCTCTCTCTGAGTCTCTCCCATCTCCACCTACACCGGCACCCTCCCCTCCCCTCCCCTCCCCTCCCCACACCAAAAATAATAATAATAATAAAAATTGCCCCTCCTCTTGTAGCTCCTCTACCTCTCCATCTCCCTCTTCCATGGTGTTGATCAGAAATTATCAGGAGATGTTGCTGGAGTAGTAGCGTGTAATTCCTGACACCTATGACTATAGCTAATCTATAACGGTACACCATGAACTAATAGCTATCTTCTAAGTTCCTTTTGTCTATGGAGTTGAGAAGTTAATGATGCTTGTATGTGTGTTTCATGAGAAAAGAGAAACTTGTGGAACTTACGGACTTGAAAATTTATGAATGCTTGTATGCCATGAAAAGAATACACAATATATTGTTAACCTTAACTGGTCACTTCCAAGGATTTTGCAACTGTTTCAGGCTTGCAGCACCATGAAAGCAAACAATAGCAAATTCATTTGTAGTTGTTAGTTACAAGCAACCAAACGGAAAAAGTTTTTGCAAATGCAAATGAATTGTAGCATTTCTATTTACAACAACAAATCTTATTGCATGCCAATAGATTCACATGCAACCATACAACCCCTAAGAGTGGCATAGCTATATGGATTTAGATCCTCTAGTTTCTTCTGTTATAGCGTGAAAGGCTTTAAGCTTCCATCCATGAGTCCCTAAGATGTTTGTCCATGCTTCATTTTACACATACTCCATTCTGAAAAAATACAAACATCACTGAGATGTTTGTCCATGTTCCATTTTACACATACTCCATTCTGAAAAAATACACCCTGCCTAGTATTTGATTTTCTATATTTAAGGGACAAAAAGAAAGAGGATGAAACAAATAAAGAGTTTATTATTGATACAATCATTTTTGGGAAAAAATCTCTACTATGATAACACAAGAGTGTTTTATCTCCACCCTTGAGTTCCCAAGCTGTTTGTCCATGTCTCATTGATAGAATATATACATATATCACCTTCGAGAAAAAAAAGCATCCCATTTGTTTTAGTAATCTAAATTAAAGGAAAAGTGAAAAGAATGTGCATAAAGCAAAATAGGAGTGCTTTTATCACTATAGTAGTTAAAAAACAGAAGGGATCACCATCATCCTTTCTTCTCATGTTCATTATGTGTGCTTCACACTAGACTCGGTGTAATGTGAAGATTCCATGCTTGCTTCTTTCTATCTTTAAATGGTTTGCCTTTAGAGTTTAGAGTTTAGACCGGTGCATCATTCTAATAGAATTACTTACTAATTACTTTTATCATTATTAAATGATTTTTTAATGGGACTACGCTTCCATTTAACCAAAATTTTCCCTCTTTCTTAAGCTCTCTCCAAGCTAGGGGAAATTTGGAAGATTGTTCCTTCGTTATGTAAATTTAAACAACAAAGAGGAATAAGTTTTATGAGGACCCTTGCAGACGTGCGTTTAGCCTTACATCAGCTTTGCATTGGGTGAATCTTGGATACTCATACAAGGCCGACGAACTTAAATAATATTTTCTGACTAGCCTTTTTAGATGAGATCTTAGTTGTTAAAAATAGTATCAAAGCAAACCAAGCCCATGGCCCATGTGGAATAGGGAACATTGTAGCAAGAGTCCAATAGAGCTAACCATGGGCCGATTGTGTTGTTTATAATTGGATTTATGATACTTGTGAATGGATTTGCATGGATTTGATCCCTTAGTCTGACGAGGATGTTAGAACTTAAAAGGAGGAATATGTGAAGACCTATAGTGCGTGTTTAGTCTTACATCGGCTATGTACTAGATAGATTCCTAAATACTTTTACAGAGCCAATGAACTTAAATAATACCTTTCGGCTAGCCTTTTGATAAGGTTCTAGGTTGTTATAGGTTTTCCTCTTCTCTCCTAAATCCATAAAAGGGCAAGGAAGACAACTAGCAAGATAAGGCAAAAACTACGAAAATAAGCTTCCGTGCCTGCCAACCATTCTTCTAGGTATCACACTCTCTTGCATAAAGATGTTTGCAAGAGAGTTCAGCAACAACTCTTAAAAAGGCTTAACATCAAGAGTTAAGTTGACAATAGATCATATGTACAATTGGCCCCATTCCAACAAAAAGGACTTGAGCCATGATGATGATGACTAAAATGGCCATTTGACATTTTCCACAAACTAGCTAGGTGCAACCATTGCAATGCAAATTGTGTAGAAAGTGCAAAATAACTTAAGTGATTCTTTTGGCTAACAGGTTCTTCACCCCACGATCATGATTCCAAATCATCCCTTTAGTCTGTCACTCCTAAGGTGTTGGACTATTTGGAGTTGTGTATGCCTTCTTTATCATTTAGATTCAGCAGATATAAACTTGGATGCACAATCAAGCATGTACAACTTCCTCGAATCACATTAAAAATAATAATAATAGAGTAAAAATATTAAAATTTAGAGGTCTACAGGACATATCCCGATTTTTGGAGTCACATTGTGTTTAGACGAGCTATGTTCTATGTATGAAATGGATCACAACAAGTATACATGCAGATTCAAGCAAATATCATGCACAGAAGGTGACAATGCTGCATCTACATTTTTGCTGAAGATCTTAAGTGTTTAATTAGCTTTTCATTAAAAAGAAATTAGGAGCACAACCAAGTTAAAAGTTTTTAGAACTTCAAGCTTCAAAATACTCAACATACAAATACTTCTAGACCAGATAAACAATAAAGAAGCATATACATACATATACATAAACATGTGCATAATACATATATACATATTTATATATTCATGCATGCGTGTGCATGTGTATGCCACATCAAAGCCTCTTTTTCAACAAGATGGAGTTTGCGATGAAGCGAACTCTAAATTGGGAAGACTCCAAGGAAGAATTGAGCAGATTTTCATAACTGGTTGATTGTAGGCTTGACACTATCTGTCTTAAGAACTAGTGCCAAATTTCGAGCCAAGGTAAGCAGGGAAAGGATAGTTAACAATGAATCAGGCCAGTTTTACTGGTCACCTATCTAAGCTAGTGCAACCTGCTCCCTTCAAAATCTCCCTGTACAAGAAAGCTTGCCAATAAAAGGAAACAAAAACATGTAATTTCCATCCAAAAATCCCCTAAAGACACAATTCTTAAGCATGTAAATAGTCACCTGCATACATACAGGCATATATGCATATATATATATATATAGATACATACATAATTAAATTTATCTTAGAAACCTATTGCCATGAAAGAAAAAAAAACCTCATGGCATTTTATTGGAATATTGTGGCAATATTTTAAATAATTTCTTTGAGAAGCATCAGCACTTGCATTAGTGTGTCCTTGAACGGACACTCCAAAATATTCTACCAAGTGCAACATCTTTGAACGGATGGATTCAAGACACTCCATTTTTGAAATGGCAATGTGTCATACCACACCATGTTATGCCCAAATCTAAAAGCAATGGCACTTGAGAATTCATAAAAGGTAGAAAATCTTATAACTTAAAGCACAAGGTCAAGCAGATATGCAGCTCAAGCTACACAGTGGCCATGTATATGATGGCACAAAGCTAGAAACAACATGTTAATTCATGTAGCATAGCTCGAGGCAAATCAAAACAGCAACTCGATGAAAATGCATGTGCCTAACAGATATGCAACAAAGATCAAACATCAGCATAGAATCTTGCATGCAAGATTTGCACTAAAAAATTGATTACTTCTAAAATGCATATCTAATTAGTTTCATATCATACAATAGCAAAACTAAAGAAGTTTCTTAAATTTTGAGGGTGCTTCAAGCATCTAGTAGTTTGGGTTTTGATGCTTTCACTTTTTGAAGGTTTACCTAGCAACATGCAACCTCTAAGCATCCTGAACTTGGACCTGATCCAAAAATAGTGTCCAAAAGAAGAAGCAATGGAAGTACACAAGTTGCAAAAAACACAGCAAGAGGTACGTCAGAATCCTAGTTTAGCTTATGCTCACCTCAGAGCCTTGAATGTTATGGACACCTGCTGCACATTGTCCGTCACCGTCGCATAGTAACGGATCGGCTTAATGATCTTCGCAATAAAAGCTGTTTTGCAGAGTCATCCGCCTTGTTTTTGTCACCAATCTCATCTTCAGTGGAACCAACATCTTCATTCCCCGACTTTTCACCTTTGCCGCAAGATCCATTTGCAACCCTGGCAGCTGCATTTCGCACCTCATCCCGATCACAAGGACGTGAGTCCTGCTTGAACCTCCTCACGCATCCAGACTTCCTCCTCTTGGCACCAGTGACCTGGTTGCCCTGCTGCAAGGGCTGGGCGTTCTCCACTTTGGAGAACCCATCGGTGGAACCATCCTCCTCCCGCCCGCCGGGCAGATGGATGGAAATGGACGGTCCTTCTTTTGGATCCCCAAGACTAGGACTCCCGTTCTCACCCTTTTCTTCTGTTCATCTTGAGCTCCGTGCAGCGGAGACCCATTCGCCCCGACCGCACCTCCGAGCTCCTTCCCGTTGCCCTCCTCCACCGCATCATTTGCCTCCGCTTCCCTGGCTCTATCAGTAGAATTGGCAGCGGTCATCTTGTCCTGAGACGGTGATCTCGGATTCTCGGCGGTGGCCGCTGGAGATTCCTCCGTCTGGCCGGAGCGCTGCTGCTGCTGCTGCTTCTTCTTGACCACGCCTTGCGAAGCCCCATGCTTGCGCCTGCGCTTCCGCGAAGGCCTGGTCGACCGCGACCTACAGAATCACCCCCGCAAACCAACATTAAACTTGACAGCGAGAGGAAAAAAAGAAACAGAGGAAGGATCATGGATGGCTTGTGTAGGCACGAACGAACGAACCTCTCTTCGAAGGCTTCGATGATATCTGCGCAGGATTTGACGTTGTCGTAGGGTTCCCAGGTGTTGGCTGTCTCCGGCCATCCCCGCCTTCCATGTACCCCAATCCAATAAACAAGAGATTAAGCCCTAATAGGGAGCAAAAGAGGAGGAGGAGGAGGAGGAGGAGAGAAGTGCGTAGGTGGGATTTATTTTTACTTCACACTGACCATTTGATGAGATACTGGACCTGGCCCTTGCGCACCCTCTTCTTTCTAATGTCCTCGATCTCGTAGAAGTCCTCGCCAAGCTTCGGCACCTCCTCCTCCTCCCCCTCCAAATCCCCTTCCTCCTCTCCCTCCTCGCCCTCCTCCTCTTCCTCCTCCTGTTCTTCTGCGCCCGCCCCGCGTCCGCTGACGCCTTCTCTTCTACCGCCGCGGCTAGTGCCGGGCCCACCTCCACCGCAACTGGCGGCGCCGCGGTCACTCCTCCGTCACCGCCGTCGGACGGCGTGGCGGCATCGCCCTTCTTCCGGCCGCTCTTCATCTGATCTGGGTCCTTTGGTTGCGGGGTTTCCTTCTTTTGCTTCCGTTACCTTTCTTCCCCCAGTGCCCGCGCCGCTGCCGTCCGAACGCACGTTCCGGGCCCGCTGTCGATTTTAAAGCGCTTGATGCTGTGGATAAATTTAAAAAATAATTTAAAAAATCCGTCCAATCCAAGTTTGATATCCAAATCTTGGATTTGAAATTTGGATATTTCAAAAAAATGAATACTTATAACTATATTAGTTAAAAAATAGATATAGATATAGATAAATAACTATCTAATTTATATTTAATTTATTATAATTTATTAATTTATATATTAATTATAATTTTTAAAAATAATGATCATATTAATATTAGAGATGGCAAAACTCAATCCGATCCGTCAATCCGATCCATATTTGATCCATCTTAAATAAATTTGGATTTGGATTAAACAAGTTCAGATCATAAATGGATCGACTTGTTTAATCCGTTTAATAATCGGATCGGATTCAAATTTCAGACAGCTGATCCATTTAATCCATTTAATAAATAGGTTGGTCGGATTGTAACCCATGAATCTGCTGTCCGTTAAATATAAAAGCTAAAATCTTAAGAAAATTGAAATCCTTCGGCATTCGCTTGTTCGCTCTGCAGCTCTGCCTCTCTGATGTCTGATCTTTCATCTTCCCTTCCATCCCCGACTTCTAGATCTAGGGTTTCTTCCTTCGCTCCTCCACTCCTCCTTCAGCTGATGCTTCCTCCCAATGGTGGCTAGGGCTCCTCCATTTCCTTCGGTGGCCATTGCTTGCAGCTTCTTTCCCAACGACGGTCGGATGAGCTGTGAAGCCCCTCCCCTCCCGTGATTTCCTCTGGTTTCTTCCTTCGATGACGGTCCTCCTTCATCACTGGTCCTTGAGGGCTTGTGTTGCTTGGCACCTTGGTGGCTTAATCGCTCGAGATCTAGCCATCTAGGATTTTTTCTTTTTCTTTTTGGTGGTTACCTGGTTGCTGCTTTCTTCTCCATCGATCGTTGCTGAGGGAGGTTGGCTGCTTGAGATCTAGAATTTTTTTTTCTTTTCTCTTTTCTCTTTTCGTGCTTCTTAATCTTTCCCAAGATATACTTTTTTAATCCTTAATCTAGGATTTTGAATTTTTATGTTTATTTTTTCATGATTATTAGTATGTGCAATGATTATGCTTTTAAATTCGATCGGCTTGCTTTATATACAAAGGTTAGATATATGTATGCTGTGCTTCAGTTATTAGGATGTGGGAAAGAGTTAATACCTTGATAGATCTATGGTATGATTAATGTTTTGGCATTATTGTTTATTATGTCACTTTCTGTGTATCATAAAAAGCAAATTCTATCTATCATGATAGTGCTCATTTTAGCTTGCAGCTGCTTTCTAATGTTTTGCCCATTTCACTTTGTTGTTTTTATTGTTGTGGTTGTTGTTTGTTTATGATAATATGAGAATTGGACTTTCATCTATAACTTGATGTTTAAATATTCAGCAATCTAGATTAGAGATAAAATGGTTAGTGTTTTTGTATTTTATATTTTTTTATATTCTCAATTTTTATCATGCTTGTAGGTTAATGTTTTATATTTTTTAATTTTATTTTTTATACTGATTGTCAAAATGTGCACAATGGCCTATGTGCAATATGAAGGTTTGCTTTAAGGTTTGTATATGGAGGTTATGATGATTTTGGGATATCTTTTTGCTAATTCAACTATTTTTAACAGTAATGATCTTGACGGCCTTCTTCTATAGGCAACTGATTGTTGTTGTTTCATTTAGTTGTAGATTAAATACTAAATCTGAGCTTCCTCTTCTTCTTTCCTTCTTAGATGTTCTAAGTATTTTAAATTTTTGATAGTTAATATATATTTTCATTATATGATATAGATGGATAAAGAACCTGTCGTCAATGTAGATCTGGAAAGTGATGATGATGGTGCCAATGAATCGGCTCCCATAGGTTCAAATACAGCTACAATTGCTGATTCTATTGGTAAACGTAAAAAAAATTAACTTCACCCGTTTATCCATTTTTTCATATAAAAGAAACAACAAAAAAATGTAAATGCATCAAGTGTGGTATGGGATATCAATTTGGTGGTAAGGTTGGGACTAAAAATTTCAAGCGGCATAGAATTGTTAGAAGAATCATGATGTGGGGTAGATAATTTTTTCACACTCTCAAGGATTCCATATCAATGCAGTCTAGTAATTTAATTAAAAATTTATGAATTATTAATATATGCAATTATCAAGCATGATCTACCATTTTAATTTATTGAGTATGAAGGTATTAGATCTTTATTTGCTTATATTTATGAGGATGTCAAATTAGTATCAAAGAATACTGTTAAGACAGATATGCTGAAATTGTATAAGAAAGTTATTATTATGGCTACACTCAATTCTTTCTAAGATAAGTTGGATCTCTATTACTACTGATGGATATTTATGTTTAAATGTCCATTTTATTGATGAAAATAGGTGTTGCAAAAGCAAGTTCTTAACTTTTATTTCATACCTCCTCCATACAATGGCATATCTTATGTGAAATGATCTATGGTTTGTTAATTGATTGGGAGATTGAAAAATAGTTATTTATATGACGTTGGATAATGCATCGATAAATGATACTTTTGTTGATATATTAAAGATCCATCTTAATTTGAAAGATACACTATACTCAAATATTGAGTTCTTTCATGTTTGATGTTGCGCTCATATTCTTAATTTAATTATACAAGAGGGATTCAAGGAGATAGATGAATCTATTTATAGGGTTCGTGAAAGTGTTAAATATGTGAAAGGTTCACAAGTTTGGAACAAAATTTTTGGAATGTGTTAGACAAATATCTTTGGCAAGTAAAAATGTTTAAGGCAAGATGTTCCCATAAGATGAAATTCAATTTTTTGATGCTAGACAGTGCTTTTGTTTATCATCATGCTTTTTTCATTTGAAATTAAGTGACTCTAATTACAAGCATTGTCCATCTGAAGAAGAGTGGGATAAAATTATGAAGATTAACAAGTTGTTGAGTGTGTTCTATATTTCTATTCTTATATTTTCTGAAGTTAAATATCTTACAGCAAATTTGTACTTTCCTCATATTTTTTGATTGAGCTCACTTTAAGACAAGAGATGAAAAGTGTAGATGCTTTTGTGCAACGAATGGCATGATAAATATATGAAAAATTTGAAAAATATTGGTCAGATCATTGTTTAATCTTGGCCATGGTAGTTTCTGAATCATCGATATAATTTAATTATGGAGTATTATTACAGAAAGTTATATGGATATGACTGTACCAAGACCGTCCGCATCCGTGATTGTATGTTCTCTCTCTTTAGTCAGTATATGATTTTTCTTCTAAAACTCTAGCTGTTGGTATACAACTGATGCAGACATTGATAGTGGTATGTCTTGTGGGACTTTTGAGCCACATAGAAAAGCAGATATTTTAAGATAACATAAATTTTATTATCAAAATAAATTTATTATCTTGTACATGATATTAGTTCTAATAGATAACTTATTTATTTTATAATACCGTAGGATTTTGATACATTTGAAAGTTTTGAATTTGTGACTACTGCACAGAAGTTTGAATTGGAGTTATACTTAGATGAGCCAAGAGTTGATAGGAAGTCCAATTTAGACATCTTTGAATTTTGGAAAGCCAATCATTTTTGATATCCTCATCTTTCTTTCATGGCATGTGATATTTTAACTATTCCAATATCTGCAGTTGCCTTTGAATCTGCTTTTAGTATTGGTGGGCGGATACTTGATAAGTATTGTAGTTCACTTAAATCAGATGTTGTTGCGGCCGTGATTTATACTCAAGATTGGATATTTGAAAAAAATATATATAATTTAATCATTGTATTGCTATTATATTTTTTGAATGAGTTTATTATTAACTATTTAATTTTTAATATAGATATTTTGAAATCCGAATTAGATGAGATTGTAGAAGATGTCATGAACTTCAGTTCTATCAATGAAGCCCAATCAACTCAAGGCTCGACCAATATTGATCCCAACCATAATGAAATGAATCATGGTGATGCATTCTTTTGGATTGTATTGTTTATATTTTTGGATATATAAGGTTGTTATGTTGCATTTTATTTGGAACTTCTTTTTGATTTTGTTTGACTAAGAATAATAGATGTTGTTATGTTGTCTTTGTTTAAAATTTTAGATACTTGTTTCGATTTTAAGCAATTTTGAGATTGTTATAAGGTTTGTATGTAGAGGCTATGATGATTTTTGGATATATGTTTGATGACTCAACTATTTCAAGCGGCAATAATCTTTGATGGTCTTCTTTTATAGGCAACCGATTGTAGTTGTTTTGATTTAGTTGTGAATTAATTATCATATCTGAGCCTCATCTTTCTCTTCTAGATATGCATGGATCTTCTTTTTTCCATTCTTTACTATTCTGATGATCTTTAGGTGTAGCATCCTTTTGAAAACTGAAATGAGAAACAGAACAAGGGTAAATATGTGATCTACATAAGTTCATGCTGCTTGTTATCCTTTTGAATTTCAAAATAATGTGGGCTAGTGCAAGTTGTGAAAGAGAGCTTGAACTCTATCTAGGATGAGACTTTTGACTTTCTTGTGGAAGATGGGCTACATGATTTGCTTATTTTGGAAGTTTGGGATCATGACACATTGAAAAAGGTATCTCTTCTTAATCCTGTTGATGCATTAGTAGTTTCAGTATCTTAGTTAGGATCTGAAATGTTACAGCAATTAATAAAATTATGAGTATAACCTGTACTAGAGAGCTCTATTGCTCAACATCTTGGTTTGGATAGAGCCAAAACCTGTTGCCCAATTCACATAATTTAGGCATAACATTTTGTTCCTACGCAATCACATTGACCATCTTGTCTATCATTTTAGGATTTGATCAAGAGATGCATTATTATGCTGAGGAGAGTTATAATTGAAGAAGAGTTGGCAGATAGTTTTTTGCTTGAGGGGTCAGAACTTGGAAAGCTAAATTTCAGTCTCAAGTAGAAACCGCAGTCAATTTATCAGGATTTATGATTTATAAAAGATAGTTTTACTTTACCTATTGAAAATTATGTCCCAAAGTCAATCGTCAGCCTGTTGATGATTGTGCTCATACTTATAAAATGTATATGAATTTTATTAATAAAATTATTTGACTTTTTCATCATAATTTTATCCATCTTATTTTGAACTTTTATAATTGTTATGAAGTCCTTAAGACTATAATTAATCAACAAAGGAGGATTTGTTGTTTAGTCCTTAAAAGTGTTCGTGATCGAATGATATACTGTTAATAGAATGATAATAATATCGAGTATAGGTCATTGCGTACTATATGAGTTGGTTGTCCTTTTAATCAAAGACTGTAGAGACACTGATATGGCATGTAAATAAAATATATGAGTACATTCACATCGAACGTGACTATTTATCGAGCACTCTGCTGTTGAGAGTAGCTCATGAAGGATATGGATATAAGTGTCCTTCAGATCTGAGATCACCATGGTAACTTATAAGCAACTCATTATACTTTAGTACCAGACCATCTGAGTTTCTAATTCAGTGATGAAAGATTACTGGATGCAGTCAAATACTTATCAAGTCGATGTGTGAGTCAAGATGGAATTGACCCCCTAAATTAGTAGGAGATATGCATCGATGTATTTAATTTAGTAAAATCTTGATCAGGATAATTTATGTGATGAATTTAAAGATTAAAATATAATGTGATTGACTAAATTAGGATTGATAGTCAAACCCTAGGTCACCTTGAGCATTAGGGTCAAAAAGATGAATTATACGGTAATCATACGTCAGTAGGTTCTAGAATGTTGCTTTATAATCTTTCGACCTATTCGGACGTCGGATCCCATTGCTAGATGGTTACATCGATTAGTATAAAAATTATTCTTATGCTACTGATTTAGGTTTGAACCTATGAGGTCTCACATATTAGAAGATTAGGTCAGATCTGATGGCTAAAGAGTCAAATTAGATTGTGACTTTGGTGAAGAGTCCCATTGGAACTGAAACTTTGGAGGAGAATCCTACTGGACTGAGATTCTATTATTAGTGAAGAATTAATTAGTAATTAGATTGTTAATTGATTTAATTTGATTGAGTAAAGTGCTTTGGATCAAGTCTAATTGAATTAGATTTAGTTTGATTTAGATTGGGTTTGATTTGATCAAGCATGATTGCAAGAAAAATTTGATCCTGATTCGATCAGAACTTGAGCTTAGCTAATTCCTAATTGGGCTAAAAATTTATTAAGATAATTGAGCTCCTAATTAGATTAGATTTATTCTATCATTGGATTTAGTCCAAATCTAATTTGGTTAAGAATTAAATCAGAAATTAAGAGTCCAAGCCAATAGAGACTCTATCTCTTCTCCTTGTGCCATCTTGCTTTTCCCTTCTTGTTCTCAATGCCAAATTGGTTTTGGCTTGAGATTTTTGGCATGATGAGAGAGGGCCCAGCAAGGGTAGGTGGCAAAGCATGATGAGTTATGATCTTATCTCCTACCCATTTCGAATGCGATCCGAATTAGAGATAAGGAGAGAAGAAGGAAAGATTTTTCAAATAAGAAAAGAAGGGAAGTGCCAATTGTATTTTTTCTAATTTTCTTTGAAGAGTTTTTGGATGTGTGAGACTCCTGATCTCCTTACCCCCACCAACTCTTATTTTTAAGAATTTTGAGATGCCCAAAAGGTGTTTGGCGTGGACTCTATTGGCGCCATCCCTTGGACCAAAACCCTAGCCCTTGTCTATTTAAAGGGGGCTTCAATTATTGATGCCATATGCTAAGTTTTT
Source organism: Elaeis oleifera (assembly GCA_000441515.1). Lineage (NCBI taxonomy): Eukaryota > Viridiplantae > Streptophyta > Magnoliopsida > Arecales > Arecaceae > Elaeis > Elaeis oleifera. Next base: position 109,299 of record KE506550.1, on the reverse strand, counting down.
ACTATTTTATTTTTCTCCAGAGCTCCTTCTCTTCTCCTCTTCCTCCTTTAGATCTCTTCATCCTTTGGAGTATCCAAGATCCTTGAAGAAGAAGAAAGAAATCAGCCTCCA
>KE506549.1:112809-137478 GCA_000441515.1 Elaeis oleifera | reverse complement strand
TTAATTTATTTTTTAAAAAATTAATAATAATATTTTTAAAATTATTTTAATTAATCATAATGAATTATGGTTCTTAATATCTGTTATAATTAAAATTCAAAGATATTATGACAATCAAAATTAAACTAATTATATTATATTAAAAATATAAATTATATAATTTTTTTACAAGCAATATCAAAAAATATAATACATCAAAAAAAATCAAGTCTAATCCTCATCGTCATCTGCCTCCTCCTCCTGCTTCTCTCCAATAATTGGTGGATGAGAGCCAGATGTCCCAGTATCCTGTAATGAAAAAATAAATAATATTAGTAAGTTTCGATACAGAGATATTTCTTTCAATACACTCCTCTGATTCTCGAACAGATTATTCCTACATATTTCATTCGATGATATAAAGCTATGGACACCCCGACCTATCAATTGGACGGTTAGATTAAATTTTTAGCCCCTAGATCTCTTTCCCGAACTCAAACTTAAATACATGAAGTTTCAAATATGAAAACTTAAAATAAGTAAGAGGATTTAGTAATATAATTACCTGATGTGATAGCTGAGATGATGAGCTCAGTCGATCATGCAGCTGTGGATCTTGAAAAAGCTCCACGACTGTATCATGAATAGCATTTAGGAGGCTCTGAGATCGCTGGCTCAGAAGCCTCTGCATGACCTCCTTCACGTGCGTATCCCTCTAGGTCTGGGACGTCGAGGCCTGTGAGGATGCCAAAGGGTATCGAGCCAGTGGAGGGTCAAAGCTATGGCCGAATTCTATGATCCAACTTCTACTCACCCTCCTTGATGGCGTTGAGCCATCCCTCAAGATCAAAGGGAGACTGAGAAGACAGGTCATCATCGTACCTCTCAGCAACATATGCCACGTAACGCATCTACACAGTTTAGAAATACATTAGTTCTAATATAAAAATCAGATCCTATAACAACTTAATTAGTAAATAAAGTTTGAAGTTCTTATCACGATCTGTTGTGACGTAGAATCTAAATAGTCACCGGTCCTCCTAGACTAGTATGTGGCCCGTCACAACTGCAGTTGATCTGGTAGACGATCCAGCTGCCATATCTACAATAAGTAAATAATAAAATTAAATTAATTAAAGCATGTATGTAAGAATTTTTACAGTTCTATTGAAGAGTTTTGGTATAGATTTCTTACCAGTCTGTTGGTCACAACATGTGTGCCGACTGAGCTATCCATGTGCCTGATCGGATCTTGTCGGACGGTCCGATTCTGTCGGATCCTCTGTCGCCTATCGGAGTACTCCTCGCTACTTCACTAATCCTAGAGGACCTGCCATATATCCATCGGTATCCAGTGATCCATGAAGACCTCCAGTCTGATGGTGATTGAAATGAAAGTGCTGGAAGGCGGACAGCCTGAAGCTGTAGAGAACATCTCAGAGCCTCTGTGTAGCCACCTCCTCAAAGGTTCGACGGCCAGCCTCCTCATCTTGAGGAGTCTTGAATCGATAGTACTTCTGTAAGATAGAAGCAAGCGTGTATTAATATGTAATTAAATATTAATATACCAAAATTAAAATTAAACTAATTTTGACTTATTAGAAACATCTCCTAGGCTGCATCACGAGCTTCAGATGGCCAACTCAAAAACTCGTTCACCAGTCCCAGCATCAATCGACGTATGATCCTGGTAACGATACGAGATGTAGAAGGCTCTCTGAATGTACTACAAAATTGATTTCGAAGAATAAAGATTAACTCTAAAATTACTAAATTCTAAACTTATTAATTGAGCTTGTAGTACTTACGAGTGGCTCTGGATATGGATGATCTCTCTATCCTCCGACCAAGTTGAAGGTGCTGTGAGCCGAGCGGGTCCTCCACCACGGCACTGTGGGTGAGAGCCAGCAGTCACTACTGCATGCGACTATGGAGTCACTGATGACCCCCTGTCCTCCGAACCTAAGCCCAAAACATCTAATACAAAGAATGTTATATTAGTTAACAAATAATAAAATAATATAAATAAGAATATATAAAGTGTTAGAGCTTATCGCTCGGTATGAGAGGTGCAAAACCATACAAGCTGGCTGTTAGATTTATGCCCTAGAAGCCAATTGTTGGATGACGCATTTTGTAATTTTAGAGCTTAAACTTGTACTTATAATTTTTATTATCAATAAAATTTTTTCATTCTAATTATATTATATGTTCATGATTTATCCTAAAATTAATAAAGATAATTTTGTATATTCTTAAAGTGTTAAGAATTTAAGATATATATTAATTAGTGACTAATTTTTAAATACTCCCAATCAAAGGATCATCATGGAGGATAGTGATCAATCTATTCGAGATCAATGCATAGTTCACCTCCTCCTTTTATGGGCAGATGAGTCTCGGGTCTGTAGTGTAGGGACACTGGGGTGAGGGTGTCAGTGGTTGTTAGAGAACAACTTACACTAAGCATGACCAACACGAGAAATCATATGAAAGTCTACTCATTCGTCAATGGTCTTCTCGATTCTGTAGTGGTTTGAGTAATCCTTTGACCTGCAATATCATTGATTATTCACAGCGAGGCTATTGAGTTTGACTGTACATTTTTTTGATCCCTAGCCATTCGGATCCTTACTGTATATGTTGGCTACAGTAGGTTCAAATTCGCTGTTTGAAGTAGAATACATCTAGAAAGAATCTATCGATCTTGATAGAAAAGAAAAGTTCTATGCGATTCACGAGACTAAGTTTAGAAAATTTTTGATCAAAGCAAATGTGAATACTGAAAAAAAGTTTTCACAGGATTCACATATGAGCTCGAGTCGAGCCAATCTTGTATATGATTGACAATGAGGTCTGATGAGTTCTCCATAACCTCCGTCAAATGAAGACTCACGATAGAAGGACTGAATCATATGATAATTGCACCTAGGGGTTCATACTTTCATTCTACTGGATTGCCACTACATACTGCTAGGTGTTACTGATAGATTGTGAGACTCATCAGGCATCGTCTTGATAATCGATGACCCTCAAAAGGTAGAATTGAAAATATTTCAATCCATCGAAAAGAGTTTCGATGATATTGTGATGGAGATCACAATATATCTCACTACCAGATAGAATGAAACCTATGGGATCGCACATTAAGAGATTTAATCTTGAATTTATCAATTGAGCTTATGAAGTTCTAATTAGATTAGGATTTATTGAAATCCTATTGGATTTAAGAGAATCATGCTAGCATATGGTTAAACCTAATTCTTCTCGAGACTTCGATTGGATCAAGTCCATAGCCTTGAATCTAACCTAAATCATTTGGATTTAATTAGGCTCCTAATTGTGAACCCAAGAGGATTGGATTATGTCAATGAGTTGGATAAATTATCTTCTCATTATCTCTTTATTATCTCCTCATTATCTCTAAGTGTGTGTGTGGAATAGCAGAAAGAAGGTGGCACCTACCTTCATTTTTGACAGGACCAAGGTGCCAATCCCTTGGATATGGCAAGAGGGGCCCGCCCCTCTTGTGGCTTGGCGTGGAGGAGGGAGAGAGAGGGCCATGCCCCTCTCTTGAACAAAACTCTAGAGTGGGGTGCCAAAGGTTGGCACCGAACTACCTACCCTATGTGAGATGGGGTGCCCCATATACTTGCCTAAAAGGCTGATTACATGCCAATTAAGTCTGATTATATTGAAAAAAATCAGATTAAAAGTTAGAATATTCTTATGAGATAAGAATATACCTTTTAAGTTAATTAGATTCTTCTTTTGAGTTAAGATAGAGCCTATATAAAGAGAAGGTCTCTTAGGGCTTCTAGTTAGTTGAATATTGTGAACAAAACTCTCCCTCTCCTTTCTCCATGCCTCCTCTCTTCCTTTCTCTTTTCCATGCCCAAGGGTTGGGCATCCCACTCTTCTACATGCCAAAGGTGGAGGTGATCTTCTTCCAGAGTGAAGAACAAGGAGAAAAAGGCTGCAGATCAAGGAGTTGATTTTATAGTCTAGATCAAGAAGTTGATCGAGGTTCTAGAGGCTAAGATTCTATTTGGAGAAAAAGAATCTACTACGAGAAGATCGATTCAAGAATGATCCCAATGGATATCCATAGAGGCCGGACACATGTGCGGCTCGAGGACCTTCGAACGTAAGATCATCGGTAGCAGTGAATTTCTATCCGTGCTAAAGTATTGAGATTTGATCTCATACTTATTTAATTTTTAGATCAAATGTATATCTTTTCTCCTGAGCTTGGGTAGGATTAGTTGAGATCTAATACATATGGGTTAAAGGGTTTAACCTATTATTTTTTCGCTGCAATCAAAAAGAGTTTTGAAATCTACATATGCACCCTACTCGAATCTCTAACACTGGCCGCATGATTGCTCTATCTTCGAGAGCTCTATCCTCGACTGGCGTAGCTCTGGTTGGAAGACATGATGTATGCTCTCTAAAAATAAAATAAATAGATTCATCAAATTAATTATATAATTATTGATGGCAACATAAGATTTAAAATGATGCAAGATAAGTAATTAAAATGATCCAAAATTATATACTTAGCACTACTCATCGGCCTCTTCAGATGTTTGGTATCCTTCGGAATCTTCTTTCGATTCTTTCTCTTCCTCCACCTCTTCCTCTTCTTCTCTTTCTTGGGGAGGATTGTCCTTTAAAACAATCTTCGTTGGATCTACCTCCTCATGTTGGCCATCTTCACATAGAAGAATTTTTGAAGCATCCAATTCCACATCATCGAAGGATTGATGAACTCCTACTGTCTCATCCTCTTGAAAGCATTTTGGTAATTAGGGCTCTTCTTCTTTTCGAGTACGTGATGAACGGCTTGAGACTTAATTTTGTATACAGCTCGTCAATCTTTTTTTCTTTTTTCTTGATGGAAAAAAGTATAATACACTTGAATAGCTTGTGTAGCTAGTACAAATGGCTCATTGACATAAGCTTTTGATCTATGTTTGATTTCAATAAGTCCGTGCCGTGGATCAATATTCATACCATTGTCGGTATCGAATCATTGGCACTTAAATAGAATGACACTATTATCTCTAATGTAGCACATCTTAATTACTTCTTTAAGGATTCCATAGTAGTCACTCTTCGCCTTATCTTCCCACCATCTGCCTTTTATATGCACACCACTATGCATTGTGCTTTTATAATTTTCATATTGTTAGGTGTGAAATTTGAAACTATTTACGTTATAACTATTATAGTATGTCACGTATTTTTCAGGCCCATAACCTAGTGGTCTCAGCTTCGTTGGTATAGACTCGTTCCCTTGCATGACCTATGTATTATTAAAAGAATAAATAGAAAAAAATTAAAATGTATAAAATGACAATGGATGCTTACCAATTGATGGAACCAACATGCAAAATTCTCTTAGCTCTGTGTTGATATTTCTTCATCACTTATGCTCGGATTTTCTCCTTTTAGCATCTTATTATATTGCCTAAATATGTATAAGATAAGTATAATGAAATAAGTGATTAAAGAGTTAGGATTGTGATGGACACTTACAGGACATATGGATCGACCTCCATGCAGTTTAGCAAAACATAGGTCTCTGCCTGTCGAAGTTCAGTATCAGAGAAAACCCGATGAATCTCATGCTCAAATTCTCGAGCGAGATAAGCAAATATTAAGATCTCCCGCTCTAATCCCTCAACACCACTGTCATCATTTTGGCTCACTTGAGTCAGCTTGGTCTGCATACTGGAATTAAAGTAGTATTGGCTGAAATTTGAAATCTTTTCTATTATATAAGCCTCCACAATAGAATCTTTGACTCGGGCCTTATTTTTATTTTTTTCTTGAGACTGTGCATGTATCTTTCAAATGGATACATCACCTGTACTGCACTAGATCTCCTACCCTAGCTTCATATGCTAGATGAATCATAAGGTGCTCCATGAAATCAAAGAAGTTAGAAGGGAATATCTTCTCCAACTTGCATATGGTCTCTACACTGCTAGCCTTAAGACCGAAGATATGCTCTGTGGATAGTTTGGTAGCACAAATATCTATGAAGAGAAAGCTAAGCTCGATCAAAGAACTCCATATAGAGTTGAAAAGGAGATCATACCAAGCCAATGAAAATAATCGTTGCATGAATACATGGCAGTCATGGCTCTTTAGCCCATAGAACCTACAATCTTTGACATTGACGCACCAAGCTAGATTACTTATATAACCATCTAAGAATTTAAGACTTTTACACCATTCTCAAACATCCTTCAGCTGCTCTCTTGTTAAGGTATAAGATGCTTTCGACTTCAAAACACCTCAATCAGCTCTAATAAAAGATACTTGCATATATGTTCTTCATATCTGCTCGAGCTTTGGAATTATCTTTCATCTTGCCCTTGACATCCATAATAGCATAGAAAATATTATCAAATANATTTTTTCAATATGCATAACGTCAAAGTTATGACGGATCAAATTGGTAGACCAGTACAGCAATTTTCAGAAGATGCTTCGCTTGATCCAGTTATGAGTTGTATCAAACCTCTGAGGCTTCTACTTGTCAAATTCAATGCCAAACGGGACTTTATCTAATTGGGATACCCTCTGAAATACTTCCATGCCACTAAGGTGCTGGGGTGCATGGGCCTTCTCTATCTTATTTCTTCTAAAACTGTCCTGCTTCTTTCGAAATAGATGATGCTCGGAGACGAATTAACGATGACAATTAAGCCAGCAGGGTTTACGATCATGCTCAAGCTGAAATGATTTTGTATTCTTCATATAATAGGGATATGCTAGCTTCCCATGAGTGCTCCATCCTGACAGCATTCCATAAATAGAAAAATCACTAATGGTCCATGTCAATGCAACCTTCAATACAAAATTCTGCTTCTTCGATGTATCAAAAGTACGAATATCATTGGACCATAACAATTTTAGCTCATCAACAAGAGGCCTTAGATATACATCAATACTTCTACCAAAATATCGTGGTTCAGGAATAACTAATATAAGAAAGATGTTATGTTCTTTCATACATGATAAGTGTAATAAATATTCTAATAGAAACATCAAAATATATACTAATTGACCTTTATTTCTTAAAAATTGATACTTTTACTTATGTTTTACATGAAAGATGATCGTCAATGTAAAGAACCCGATTTGTAGATTAAAAAAAAAATTAGAAGCAAATCGGACTCAAAATGAATTCCGAATAGAGACCTAAAGGCAAGCTGAAAATAAGCTTAAATTGGGCTAAAAATCAAATCAAACCAGTCCAAAATCAATCCAAAACCAGCCTGAACCCAAACCCATTCAATCGCTTGGTGTACCGTGGACCGACCGATGGTACACACATGGTCCACAGAAAGTGGATCGCAGTCTTTGTTGCAGCGCATGGGGCAGCCCTCGCACTTGCGCGTGATCCGATGGCTGAGGCAATGTGGAACACCCGATCAGACGGCTAATGAAGCTCCTTCCCATATCCAACGGTGGTGGCCCACAAATGTTGCATGATCCAACAGTCCAAAAACATCCAGGGGCACGATCGGATGGATAGGAGAGTTTTTAACTGAGAGAAGAAGTCTGGGAGGGCTATTTGCATGATCCAATGATTGGGGTTCAATCTAGGGAAAGATCCGACGGCCAAAAATGATGCCGACCTGATCTGAGCACTAATGAACTTGATTTGGGCCGTTAGATCATGATTGGACAGCGGGCATGGGTTGAGGCAATTTGAATGCGACTAGGAGCCGAATACCACTCAAATTCAATTCAAATTTCACTCTATTTAAGGGCCTGCCGTGGGAATCAAAGGAGATCATCCAACAGGGAGAGGCAATCTGCAGCAAATTATAACTTTTTCTTATTTTAAGCTTTGTTCTAAGTTTTGAAGGGAGAGTGGATAAGAAGAAGATTATTTCAGGAAGAGAAAGTGCTGTGATAGAGTCCCAAATCTTCCAGAAGATGTATCTAGGAGCCATGTTTGGCTAAAGTGCAGTCTATAGGAGAGTACAGTTATCCTTACATCGATTACTGTAGTTTTGTTTTTATTCTTTACAATTAATAAATGCTTTCAATCTTTATTTCTTTTATGTTTGATTCTTGAATAAATTATCTAAAGATGGAATGGATTATGATCTTGACAGGATATGGTCCACGCTCTGCATAGATAATTAATTCAAAAATTTTATATTTGCATAACCTATTAGGATTTATACAACTTAATCGTTTGATAGCTTATACTTATGGGACAGACCATGATTTTGACAGGATATGATTTGTACTCAGCAAGATAGCCTATGCTAGGGGCTAATTTGTAAGATTCCTAATCAATTACAAACTTTGATTGCTTAGATTAGAACAAATATCAGATCTATATTTGTGATCATTTGAAAACCTGAAGGCATCTTTTTATCATATATATCCCTCAATTCATCTTTGATTTAAATTAGTTAGTTCTAATTAAATATTACCAATTTTTTAGAATCAACCTTTCTCTTTTATTTAGTTAATTATATCTTAGCCCTCTGATCCCCGTGAATACGATCCCGACTCACGCTATCTATATAGTTTGAGTTAGATTTATTTTTGATCGCCTATAACAGCGATCAAATTTTGGCACCATTACTGAAGATCATTGGCATGATTGTGTTGACTAAGCAAAAAAATATAAAAAAAATTATTAGTGTTTATTTCCATCTTATATTGCTTTACTGCTTTCTAGCTAGATTACTTTATTTGCATGCATAAAAAATTTTTTGCTTATTATTCTTAGGGATTTACTACTTTTTATAGCTTAAAATAATTTACTGTCCTAAAAATAGATTTGATTTCTTACTTTATTTGTAGGTTACCTAGTTATTTTTTAATCTCAGCATAATTTACTTTTCAGTTAGTTAGATTCTTTAAATCTTCTCAAATTTAATTAACTAAATTAAACTTACCTTTATTTTCTTGCTTTAAATAACTTAATAGAAAAAAAACAAAATATATATATCATAATACTTAACTAATATAGAGAAACCTAAAACATAATAAAGGAACCTAACATTCTTGGACATCCTACTTTGTTTGTATTGCATACTCGTAAAATACCTTAAGGACACTTGATCTAACTAAATAAGATAAGGTGGAGATTTGATCATCCTTCTTTAGCCCACAAACCACCACCTTTCATATTGCATTGACCTATACCTTTAACTTAAAATCAATTATACATTGGCCCCTAAGGACTCTCGAGCTCAATAGGACAAGAAATCCTAAGAGTTGGACCAGATTATGGTTAGTCAGTTTAACTAGTATCTAAAAAAATAATTCAGAGACTACGTCCTGAAGAAAGATGATTATTTAATTAGTTCCGTTCGCTTATCTGATCAATTTTAGTTAGTGTCTAAAAAAAATAATGAGGGGATCCCCACCAATCTTACACATATCTGACCAGTTGAGTGACTAGTCTTTTATTGAAGTGCTCGAATGCGGTCTTAGAATAGTTAGGAGCTATCTAGATCTAGAATAACCCTTAGCTAGGATTGATTATCTTACTTGATTGCTAATCTACAATTTAAATCTAATTAAAATACTCTTCTCTATCATCTCTAGATTTAGGACTCCTTAGGACTCATCTTTAGAACTCTCTTCTCATCTATCTCTCCTTTCTCTTCTTTCTTTGTCCATAATATAAAAAAAAGAAGAGGATTGTTCTGATCTAGACCCCTTAATTGCATATCTGAACAATCAGAACAATTAAAGATGGATCTCTGCAGTAGATTAGATTAGCTATCCATAGATTAGATCGTCTAACAGCCATCAGACACTCTTCCATCCATTTATCTTCCTACATAATAAGTTTGTATAATATGTTCGAGCCCCACTCACTTTGTGAGTGAATGCTCAGCCGCATAGCAATTTCTGAGTCTATATATGAGCAAGTTCATCAAGATCAAATCCATATGATCTATAGATCAGAAAATAACCTATACTTCAATGTCTATAATTCAGGTTGGGGGGCTCAACCAAATTTTTTGTAGAAACTACAATCAGTGGTTATCCCGATGACACAAAGACCTACATTTATGGATGCACTTTATTACAACATGCCCTACCCTCAATATCAACCTCTTTCAAGTAACTATGACCCAATTTTTGAAGAAAAGTTTCAGCAAACATTAGACAGGATAGAACACTACAAGCAACTCAGCCAATAAACTCTTCACTCCTCTATGCAATCTTTAAAAGAACTAGAGAAATTAGCACTCAAACTCAATTGGGAGGAGAGAAAAAAGTTGTTTAGTCAATCTGAGAGTGATCCTGTGGATAATATTTGACTAGAAGTTTTAATATCCCTGTAACTTTTTCTGAACAATCGATGATGACTCTCAAAAATGAAATGATCATAGAACAACCTTGCACAATCAAAAATATCAATACAGACTACTTGACTGAGGCAGAAATAATTTGGAAAGAATCAGAAAGATGGGTCGAACCAATTTCATTATCACCTTACTTATCTATGGTCTCATTTTCAAGTGTCTTAGAATCACCTATTCTTTTAACAGAAAGGGAGAATAAATTGATGAAATGATGGAATTAATTAAGACTTCCCAAGAACTACAAATGAATAACACAATAGAGGAAGCTACATCCATAATTCTTCACGAGGATTCGTTAAATCTCTATCAGGCTCATTTTGGGATGGACAATAGTGATGGAGATGCGTATGTTACAGAAAAAATGACTTAGTGGATATGCCCTACCCAAAACCATCTCACTTGGGATCAAAAAATATGAGCCACCACCTAGCCCCCCAATAGCTCCTTTATTAGAATCATCAATTGCTTTAAGACTGAAGCCACTTCCTAACGTACCCACTAATACCCTTCCAGTAATCCTTAATCAGAAAGCTCAACTTGTAGGTATTCTAAAAGCACATAAAGAAGCTGTCGGATAGGATATCTCTGAAATGAGAGGTAACGATATTGAGATATTTATGATTGATTTCTCTATATTTGGCACTACTTTTGAGGACTGCCTCCAAAATTTATCTGTAGTACTAAAACGATATATGGAGATAGAGTTAATGTTAATTTAGAAAAGTACCAGGCTTTAGACCAAGAAGAAATATGCCAAAACATATCGTATCTGAGACTGTGATTAGGGTAGATCACACTGCAATTAAAAAAATTTTAAACCATCACCTCCAATCTTGACCCAGTAAATACCATCCCTTCTTGACTTTAGTATTTTTAGATCCTGGTATAGCGTGCTTGCCTAGTATACTCATGTGGTTCGGGTTAATCATCGTAGAACATTCCATGCATGTTTTACTGCCATGATGATAAGGCCTTCTGATTGGCCCTATCTTTTGAAACACTGAAGGACGTACTTAAGATTGGTAATCCAAAATCACTAAAATTTATTAATCCAATATTTAACATAGGATAGATGAGAATCATAGAGTCCGACTGAAGATATTAAACTTAGTACTTTTTGGGAGACAACCCAAACTTTTTATTCTCTCTAACCTTTGCTCTAGTGATTTTATTTTTGAGGAATAATGGATAACTCCTTACGAAAGCATCTAGCAATACACAGCACACATAGTCAGGTGACATCTCTCCTTGTCTTCTTTATATATCTTTATTTATTTTTTTACTCCACTGAGGATAATGAAATTAAGTTAGGAGATGAGAAAATTAATTTTTTTTAAAAAAAGTCCTCAAATGAGTAAATAATTAGTGTTTAGGCACACAATTATCCTAGATTTGAGTTGAATTAAGTAAATTTTAAAACAACAATTAATGTTCATCTAAAAAATTTTTGAGACACTGAGGGATCAAATATTAAGAAAACCTAATAAATGATTAAATCTAAAACAAAAATCATTCCAGCATTTTTAACTCTCCCTACTAGAATAAAAAAAAAGTTTACTTTTTATAAGCATAAGTAAAGTATCTATACGTTCTTTCATAGAAAATAAGAATAAATTTTGAGTATTTTCATCGAGCAACCAAACCTTTTACCTTAGGAATCATAGAGTCTCGCATCAAAAAGTGAAAATATAAAAAAAATTTATCGTTTGAAAAAAAAAGAGAAGAAGGAGAACAAGAGTTACTTTGCACTTACTTGTAGATAATTTGAAGATAAAAGTAGAAATTGATCTAGAAAAGGCTTGAAAATAATTTTTGTTCTTTATTTAACTACCATATTAGTGAGTATTAATACCTCTATGACCTATCTCAACAATATTTTCTGAATATTAATGGACTGTTTAGAAAATTACTTGATAAAATACTCATTTTAGATTATGACGGTATCTAACACTAGTCTTTTTTTACTCGAGGATGAGTAAAGCTTAAGTTAGAGAGTGTAATAAGTATAATAAATATCTCAATAGAAGCATCAAAATATATACTAATTGATATTTATTTCTTAAAAATTGATGCTTTTGCTTGTGTTTTGCAGGAAAGACAACCGTCAATGCAAAAAATTTGATTTGTAGATTAAAAAAAAGAGAAGAAAATTGGACTCAAAATGGATTCTGAATAGTGATCTAAAGGCAAGCTGAAAATAAGCTTAAACTGGGCTAAAAATCAAATCAAATCGGCCCAAAATCAATCCAAAATTGGCCGAACCCAAATCCATTCGACCGCTCGGTGTACCATGGACCGACTGGCAGTCCACACACGATCCACAGAACAACGGATCGCGGTCTTTGTCGCAGTGCATGGGGTGGCCCTGGCACTTGCACGTGATATGATGGCTGAGGCAATGTGGAACACCCGATCGAATAGCTGGCAGGACTCCTTCCTATATCCAACGATGGTGGCCCACAAACAATGCGTGATCCCATGGTCCAAAAACATTCAAGGGCACGATCGGATGGACAGGGGAGTTTCTGACTAAGAGAAGAAGTCTGGGAGGGCTATTTGCACGATCCAATGGTTGTGGTTCAATTTGGAGAAAGATCCGATGGTGAGAAATGATGCCGACCTAATCTAGGTGCTGACGAGCTTGATTTGGGCCATTAGATCGTGATCGGATGGTAGGCATGGGTTGAGGCAATTTGAATGTGACTAGGAGCTGAATACCACTCGAATTCAATCCAAATTGCACTCTATTTAAGGGCCTGCCATGGGAATCAAAAGAGATCATCCAACAGAGAGTGGCTGTCTGCAGCAAATTATATTTTTTCTTTATTTTAGGCTTTGTTCTAAGTTTTGAAGGGAGAGTGGAGAAGAAGAAGATTGCTTCAGGAAGAGGAGATGCTGTGACAAAATCTCAAATCTTCCGGAAGATGTATCCAGGAGCCATGTTTGGCTAAAATGCAGTTTGTAGGAGAGTACAGTTATCCTCACATCGATTTCTGTAGTTGTTTCTATTTTTATAATTAATAAATACTTCAATCTTTATTTCTTTATGTTTGATTCTTGAATAAATTATCTAAAGATATGATGGATTATGATCTTGACAGGATATGATCCATGCTCAGCATAGGTAATTAATTCAGAGATTTTATATTTACGTAATCTGATAGGATTGGTGCAACTTAATCGTTTGATAGCCTATACTTGTGGAATGGGCCATGATCTTGATAGGATATGATTCGTACTCGGCAAAATAGCCTATGCTAGAGGTTTTAGTTTGTAAGATTTTTAATTAATTATGAACTTTGATTGCTTAGATTAGAATAAATATCGAAATCTATGTTTGTGATCATCTGAAAATCTGAAGATATCTTTTTATCATATATATCCCTCAATTCATCTTTGATTTAAATTAGTTATTTTTAATTAAAATATTAAATTAGTTACTTTGTTTAGTTAATTATATCTCAGCCCTATGATCCCCGTGGATACGATCCCGATGCACCCTATCTATATAGTTTGAGTTAAATTTATTTTGACCGCCTACGACAGCAATCAATACACATCCCAGACGACAGATTATATGGGATAATAAAGATTGACCAACATGAATAAGGGGCCACTGTAAGACCAAACAGTGTAAAGCCATCCGTAGCTAGATCCAACCAAATATTGCGTGATTTCTGAATAAATAAAGGATGGCAAGTATCAAATTGCTTCCATGCCTCGTTGTCGATGGATAACACATCATATCGGGGTGCTTATGTGATCCTTCTTTATGCCATTTCATATGTCCGATGGTACTCTTGGATAAATAGAGCCTCTAAAGTCTAGAAGTGAGGGAAGGTATCGAAAATCTTGTATGATATATCCTTCTAATTTCTACCATCTTGCCTCGACTTAAATCAGCTTGCACCGCATACACCGCATGAGCTCTTCTATTGGTCCTCCTTATAGAAAAGCATGCAACCATTACGGCATGCATCTATCTTCTCATATCCCATATCCAACCCTTTCACCATTTTCTTCGAAGCATAAAAGCTCCCAACAAGCTTCTCATCCTTCAGTAGCATTTTCTTTATTATTGCTACCATCTTTCATAACAATTAACCATCATATTAAACTCGATCTTCAAGTTCAACAATTCTGACATAGCTGATAGTACAATGTGCGTTTCACATTCTGATGATAGTGGTTCATCAGCATCTTTCAGCATACGGTAGAAATCGCCACTGCTAGCTTCTGTATCATCCTCCACATCCCAATTAAATTCAGGACGGCAAGATTTCCATCACTAATAATCCTAATTCACCATCGCTAATAATTATTTATATTTAAATATTATTAAAAATTAAAAATTTAAATACTTTTAGCGACGACAAGCACCATCGTGAAAATTATATTACCGTCGCTAATAGTATTAGCGATGGCAAGATTTTTTATCGATTTTATGGTGGCTAAAAAGTGTTATTAGCGATAAATTTTTTTTCCATCACTAATACCATTGCTAGTATTCAATATTCTTATAGTGTAATATATTGAGATTTTAATGATTAACAATGATGACTAAATTTGATCCTCATAAATAGGATACTTTCAAAATAAATTTTATATTTTAGTGACATCTAATTGTAAATAATATACTTTTATTATGAGGGTGTAGATTCATTCGCCACTAGTATATTGGTATAAAATTGGCACCAATACTTTTCTCCGAAAAAATAATATTTGTGATGGCAAAATCTAGTATTTGTAACGGCATTTCAAAGTAGTCATTAATATATTAAGATCTTGCCAACTAATAATGACGATTGAGTTTTGCCATCATAAATAATTTTTTTGTGAGGGTGTTAGTACTCTCTCACTATATTTGATCACAAATGAAAATATTATTTATAAGAAAATCTTAATATAGTAGGTAATGTACTAAGATTTTAACGATAAATAATGACAACTAACTTTGGCTCTCATAAATAGGATATTTTCAGAATAAATTTTATATTTTGAGTAACATCCGGTTATAAATAATACCTTTTGTGAGGGCATGGATTCATTCATCATTGGTATATTGGTATAAAATTGGTGCCAATGCTTCCCTCCAAAAGAATAATATTTATAACGAAAAATCTATTATTTGTGACAGCATTTCAAGATAGTCACCAATATATTAAGATCTTGACAACTAATAATTATGACTGAGTTTTTTCATCATAAATGCTCCATCACTATATTTTGGTCATAAATGAATATTTTTTTGTAGAACAAAGTGGTTTAATTGAAAAGAATGATGTTTTGCAAAAAGAAGTGAATAAATTGAAGCCTATTATAGATAAATTCACTTTTTAAAGTCTTCAAATATTGTTAGAAAATAGAAAATAATTTTGATAAAGTTGGATTAAGATTTAATACTCAAAGTAAACAAAAAATTCTAAAAATGCCATCGTTAGACCATCTTTCGAAAAACATATGTTTAGATGTTTTAAGTGAAATAAACTATCATAAAGCTATAAATTGTAATCTAAATAAACTTAAAATACTAAATCTAGAAATATTAAAATCAAACAAATTTTGATTCCAAAAGAAATCATTCAACCTAACCCCAAAGGACCCAAGTTAGCATAGGTATCTAAACAAACTTGATAATATTTTTGCAGGTGTGCTTGACATCCTATGGGTCAATAAGAAAGTAATATCTTGACAGTGGATATTCAAGATGTATGATGAGAGATAAATCTCAATTTATGTCTCTTAAGACAAAAGATGGTGGAGTTGTCATTTTTGAAGATAATAGTAAAATAAATAATTAGTCTCGGTGATATCAAGATCACTCCTACTATCTCTATTGAGAATATATTGCTTGTTGATGGCTTAATGCATAACTTTCTTAGCATCAGTCAACTATGTGATAAAATTTTAATATTTCATTTAAATTATCTCATTGTATTGCAACTAGTTTCAATAACAATAGAATTAAATTCATAAGAAAAGATATAAAATATTTACTTGATAGATTTTGATAATCTTAGCAAAGACAATATTGAGTGTCTAGTTGCTATGAATGCTACAGTCAATGAAACTAGTTGGATTTCATACAATTGATTAGAGTATGCAAGCATGAATTCTATTGCCAAATTAATCAAAAAAAATTGATTAGAGATTTACCTAAAATTTATTTGAAGGAATAAAGTTTATAATGCATGTCAATTAGTCAAGTAAATTAGATCTTCATTTAAATCTAAAAATATGATTTCAACTTCTAAACCATTAGAACTCCTTAATATGGATTTATTTAAATCTATTAAGACTACTAATCTTGGTAGAAAATATTTTGATTTTATTATAATTGATGATTTTTCTCATTATACCTAGATTTTTTTTTTGCTTATAAGGATGAAGCTTTTGAACTGTTTGTGAAACTCTTTAAGAAAATAACAAATGAAAAAGATTATAATATTTTATAAATTAGAAGTGGCCATGGTTCAAAATTTGAAAATCAAAATTTTAAAAAGTTTGTTCTAAAAATAAAATTGATCATAATTTCAGCCTCTAGGATGCCATAGCAAAATGGGATAGTAGAAAGAAAGAATATTACTTTATAAAAAATAACATGGATCATGCTTTGTAAAAGTAACTTACCAAATATTTTTGGATAGAAACTATTAACACTATATGCCATATACTTAATTGAGTATTGATTAGACTAATTTAAAGAAATCCCCTATAAGCTTTATAAAGAAAAGAAATCAAACATTTACTTCTTTAAAATTTTGGTTGTCCTTGTTTATTTGATAAATGGTAAAGATAAATTACAAAGTTTGATGCAAAATCTAATAAAGTATTTTCTTAAGTATTCATCATCTAATAAAGCATATAGAGTATTTAATAGAAACATACTAGTTATAGAAGAATCCATTCATATTGTTTTGATGAACTAACATCTTTAAATCAAGAAAATAAATATAGATGATGATGCAGGTTCTAAGGAGATGAAAGAAATGACCTTGAAAAATCCTCCTTCACAAGTCGAAAAAGATAAGGAGAAAGATGAAGAACATGAAATTGAGAAGATGGAAGAGCTTCCTTCATCAAATCATCAAGATATACATGACTTGCTAAAAGAATGGAGATATGCTCATAGTTACTTAAAAGAACTTATCATAGGTGATCCATCTCAAGACATTAAAACTAGAGCATTAATTAAAGATGCATTAAATTACTTTGCATTTGTCTCTCATATTGAACCTAAAACTATTCTTAATGCTAAAAAGAATATTGACTGGATTATCGTTATGCAAGAGGAATAAAATCCATTTGAAAGAATAATATATGAAATTTAGTGGAAAGACCTAAAAGCTATCCTGTAATTGGAACAAATGAGATTTTAGAAATAAACTAGATGAGAAAAGCAATGTAATTAGAAATAATACTAGATTAATTACATAAGATTATAAGCAAGAGGAAAGAATTGATTTCGATGAAACTTTGGTACCAATTATTATACTTGAGGCTATTAGATTACTTTTAGCATTTGCATGTTTAATGAATTTAAATTTTTTAGATAGATGTAAAGACTGCTTTCTTAAATGGCTACATCGCGAAGAAAGTTTATGTGAAACAACCTCCAGATCTTGAAAATCATGTTTTAAATTAAACAAAGTATTATATAGTTTAAAATAAAAACCAAAAGTATGGTGTGATAGATTAAGTAAGTTTTTACTTAAAAATAATTTTTTTAAAAAAATATAGATACAACTTTTCTAATCAAAGAAAATCTAATGATCTTTTAATAGTCCAAATTTATGTGGATGACATAATATTTGATGCTACTAATAAACTTTTGTGTGGTGAATTTACCAAGTTGATATAGGAAGAGTTCGAAATAAGCATGTTGGATATACTGATGAATATATTAAATATGATACAAAAAATATTAAAATCTATACTATTTAATCTTTATTATTTAATATTTAATATTTATTATATTTATTTCAAAATTATTGATTATGAAATTTATGCGCACCAACTAGTATGGTCTTTAACTATTGCAATTTGAAACGGCCTGTGGGCTTGTGGGTGTGTGGACTTGGGAAGACGCGCGGGCTTCTTCACGTGGCCTGGCGAAGCGAGCGGCTGGAAGTGAGGACAATGCGGATGAGCGACTGAAGGTGGAAAAGAGAAGTGGACCCACTTCGGGGTCTACGCACGGACCAAGGAAGGACTTTTGGCATGGCCGGCTGGGCGCTGGAAGCTAAGCTGACGCACGCAGACGCTGGGTGCGCGGCTGAGGACCAGCGGGCGGTGGGTTCGTGTGGGCCTTGCGAGCACGGGAACGCGGGCAGGCACGGAACGGAGAGCGGACTCAGGGTGGCATCAGGCAAGGGCTTTGCGCGTGAATGCGGGACCTGGGACCGGGCGCTGATGCATGCGGTGTGGACCCACATGGCTGTGCGTGGAACGGCGCATGGTCAAATGAAGCGAAACGGGCTGGGCTTTTGTGCGCATGCTGATGCCCAGGGATGGCAACAGATAATATTTAGATCAGATATTATACTATCCGTCTTAAAATTTAATTTAATATTTTATATTCAAATTTTATTCAATATCTGATCGAATAAAAAAAAATATCTATCTTCGTACCCAATAGATTCAGAGATACCCATAAGTAATCTATTTCTCCATATCTAACCCATATCCGCCCCATACCCATCCCATACTCAAAAAAATAAATAATCAAAATAATTTTATACATATTATCAACCAAAACAGAATTATCAATTCAACATAGAACATAATTTATAAATTTAAATTTATAAAAATCAAATATAGAAATAAAATTACAATTCAACATAGAACATATAAACAATCAAAATAATTTTATGTATATTATCAACCAAAACAGAATTATAAACATATATATTCAGGTATGCGTTCGGATATGGATTCGAATATTATCCATATTTGTAGGTTCGGATCGAATTCAGATTCGGATTTGGGTAAAAAACAGCACTACCCATATCCTACCCACATCCATGCTACAATTTTCGAATTTTACTCAAATCCGAATCCAAATTCGGTCAAACCCTATTTTTTGAGTTTGATCGAATTTGAGTAGGATGCACATCCATCGGGTCAGATCGATTTTGCCATCCCTACTGATGTGAATATTGACATGAGCTAGAACTCGAGAAATGGCTGGGCTTGGGCACGGACGCAAGTGGGCACAGTGCGGCTGAGTTTGAAGCGAGCATGCTGGCTGATGTGTGGGTCCAAGAGAATGCGGCTGAGACCAAAAGACTGGGTGCGGTTGGGCGTTGGATGTGGATGCGTGAAGTGCGAAACAAGGCGAGTGAATTAATTTTAGAAAAAAAATTGGATTGAAAGGCAGCTCTCCCCTCTTTCATCTTCATGACTTCATCTCATCCGTCCATCTCTTAATTCTTTTTTTTTAATTCATATCTAAAAATCATGAAAACCTCCTCCCTACTAACACCTATAAAAAGGTCACTATACCTCCACCTTAAAACCATCGAATAAATCTGAAAATTCAGAGATCTGAAAAATCAAAGATCCAGGAAGCCTTCAAAAGCCTTGCAAGGAGGGAGAGGAAGAAGGGAGCTGCTCCATGCGCGGCTAAAGATCTTCGTTTTGGAAGTAGATGACGTTTTTAGTATTCATGTTTATAATTTTTTTTATGTAATTAAAACTTGATTGTAATAAAATTTTTTTATGAATAAAATTTTTTCATTACTTCAAATATTATGCTTTTTATTTAAACTATAATTTAGATTTTTGAATAGTTTATGACTATATAGAGACGAGTCGTAATCTAAAGATATGATTTATAAAATCTGATTATAGATTATTTTATTTTTATGATTTGAGACTTTGAATAGCCTATGACTATATAGGGATGGATTAAGGTACTACGATTCGTACCTAATGAAATAGATTATATTCGGGGATCAATCATAATTTAATAATTACATATTAAAAAATATTTATATTATACTAAAAATTGAATCAAAATTCTGAAACATCTTAATCTCTTACTTACTAGTTTTAATTTAATTTAAATTCTTATTTTTAGTTTCAATCATATTCTTATTCTTTCGTATTTTAGTTTTGCAATTTAACTAAAACTCTAACAAAATTCTAATTAAAATGTGAACATAACCCCATTGATCTCTATGGATTCGATCTTAACTCATCCTATCTATATAGTTTAAGTTAAGACTTATTTTTGACCGTCTACGACAACGATCAAATTTTGACACCATTGCTGGGGATCGTGGCACAATTGCTTTGAGTCTAAAAAAATCAAAAAAATTAGCTAGATTACTTTATTTTCATATATAGAAAAATTTTCTGCTTCCTATGGCCCAGTGATTTACTGCTTTTTATAGTTTAGAATAATTTACTGCTCTTAAAGTAGATTTGATTTCTTACTTTATTTGTAGGTTATCTAGTTATCTTTTAATCTTAGCATAATTTACTTTTATTTAGTTAGATTTTTAAAATCTCCTCAAATTTAATTAACTTAATTAAAACCTATCTTTTATTCTTTTACTTTAGATAACATAGTATAAAAAGAAAATAAAGACACTACATAATACTTAACTAAAATAGAGAAACTAATTAAATCTTAAAAGTTTCTTACTTGTATTGGACATGTTTCTTTTTTTTGCATTGCATATTTTCATAAAACATCTTAAGGACATAACCCATAAATAATATAAAGTGGAGATTTTATTATCCTCCTTTGACCCATAAATCACCATCTTACATTTGCATTGACTTAAATCTTAACCTAAAATTAATTAACCATTGCCCTCTAAAGACTCTTGAGCTCAATAGGATAAGAAACCCTAAGAGTTGGACCTGATTAAGGTTAGTCAATTTAACTGGTGTCTAGAAAAGTGATTCAAGGATAAGATTTCGAAAGAATATGGTTATTTAGTTGGTTCCGTTCGACTATCTGACCAATTTAATTGATGTCTAAGAAAAATAATAGGAGACCCTCACCAACCTTACACTTATCTGACCAGTTGGATGGCTGATCTTTTACTTGGAGTGCTTGAAGGTAACCTTAGTAGTTAGGAGCTATCTAGATCTAGGATAATCCTTAGCTAGGATTGATTGCATAACTTGATTGCTAGCTCACAAACATTAAATCTAATAAAACTTCTCTCATCTATTTCTTAGATTTAGGACTCTCTACATTCTCATCTTTAGAATTTCTTTATCTAAAAAACTAAAAAGATTCTATAAAACTAAATTTCTATGTTGCTCTAAGATATAATTGTAGTGTATATGCTTGAGCATCATTCATAGCGATCCGAAATTTAACCCCTAGATCCGAAAATTGAACAAACAGACCTAGAGCCAAGGACCACAAACTAATATTTGTTCAAAGTAGATATGTTAGAAGAAGTGATAGAAGAAGCTACCCCTAAAAGTATTCCCAGGACCCAGTACATACACGTTGGGATTCTTTTGGAATGGATGATTTTGACCTAGATAGATATATTAAATATGTGCACACATTATTAGAGCCACCCAATTTTAATATCACTCCCCCGTGGGCTGAAAAATATAAGTTTTCACTTGCAATACCTACTCTAATAGCTCTCTTTTTAGAATCGCCATCGATCCTAAAACTGAAGCCACCTTTGATCACACCTGAGTATATATGTATAGGACTATATGATATGGCATCGGATCCAACTCCTAATCTAGAAATCCAATTTAGGAGCATTTAGAAGAAAATATAGGAGAAATTCTCAATGAACAAGAGAATGAGAATGGGATTGCAAACCATTTTTCTAAAACTGATAATAAAAAAATAATAGACTTTATCAATAATGGAGTCGCAAGCTGTCTTCTTGAGATTGGCAATTCAAAATTGTTGAAATTTATCAATCCAATATTTGACATGGGATAGGTAGAATTATGAAGTCTAACTGAAAATTTAAACTTAGTGCTTGTTGAGAGGCAATCCAATTTTTTAGGAGTAGTCTTAATAAAAATCTGGCTGAAGATATTAGACTTAGTGCTTCTTGGGAGATAACCCAGATCCTTGCATTTTATTTCTTTTTTTTTCAGTTTATTTAGGAATCCTACTCCAAGAAGGACTATCAGCTAAGTTAGGGGAGAACTAAATTTGCTATCCTCAAGGCCCAGGCCAAGTCGAGAACAATTAAGCCCAAGTGAACTCCTTCCTTTTTTTCCTTCTTTTTATGTATCATGCTTTATTTCTCTCCTCCATTAAGGATAATGTCATTTACGTTAGGGGGGAGAATAACTAATTTAATTCAGTCCTCAAGTATGGTCAAAAATAATTAGTTTTATGTACCCGAATTTTATCTCGATTTGAAGTTAATTAGGCATCCTAATCAATAAATGATTAATGGTCTAGATAATTTTAGAGACACTGAGAGATAAATTATGAAGAAAATCCAATGAATGGTAGGATTTAGACCAGATTAAATTTTGGAGTGATTTTGAAACCTTCTTCCTACCTATTTCAATGAAAAATCTACTTCATGAGAGTATAGATAGAAAGGTCGAGACATGCAAAAATTTTCTTATTTCTAAAAAAAGATTTAGTATTGTCTCACTGAATAACCGGGCCTCTTTGTCTAGATAAGTATTGTGATTCGCGTCAAAAGGTGAGGATGCCAAGAGACCTGTTATAGAGTCAGTCTTATTTCATAGCTTTTTTAAATTCGAGTCAGTAAGTCTGAGGAGTGTTCTACACCTAATGCCCTAAAGCCAACTGGTTTGGGAGTCATTAATCGAAAGCTTGCTACAAGGGTTAACTAAAAGGCTCAAGAGACTAAGACATTGCATTAGACTCTTTTTGAAGAAAAAAAATAAAATGACAGCAGATAATAAGGGGACTAAATTGTAAGAAGATAATAAATCCCAACTCACATTAAGTTGGAGGACTCAAAGATTAGAGTGAAGAGTTAGTGAAAGAAGATCTCTAAAAATTTCTATGGCTAACACTCAACCATTAACTGGGTCAAATTAGTAATCTAATGAAGTACCTATTTAATGGTTTGACCAGGCATCATCTGTTTTTGGAATGCCTAAATAACTTTAATTCAAGCTAGGACAATTCAGTACATATTGATGATTTATCTATTTTATTCGAGGACGAGTAAAATTTAAGTTGAAAATATGATGATTATATTAAATATAATATAAAAATATTAAATTTATACTATTTAATTTTATTATTTAGTTTTGATGCTTCTTATATTCATTTTCAAGAATCGTTGATTATGAAAATTTATGCACACCAACTAGTAAGGCCCTTAACAATTGCAATTTGAACAGCCTATGGGCTTGTGGGCCTGTGGACCTGTGAAGACGCGCGGGCTTCAAGTGGCCTGGCAAAGCGAGCGGCTGGAAGTGGGGACCATGCGGATGAGCAGCTGAAAGAGAAAAAGAGAAGTGGACCCGCTTCAGGGTCTACGCGCGGACCAAAAAAGGACTTTTTGCGTGGCTGGCTGGGCGCTGGAAGTTAAGCTGACGCGCGCGGACGCTGGGTGCATGGCTGAGGACGAGCGGGCACTGGGTTTGTGTGGGCCCTTGCGAGCACGTGAACGCGGGCACGCGCGGAACGGAAGCGGACTCAAGGGCGGCGTCAGGCATGGGCTTTGAGCGGGAACGCAGGAGCTGGGACCGGCGCTGATGCATGCGCTGTGGACCCATGTGGTTGTCCATGGAATGGCGCAAAGTCAAATGAAGCAAAACGGGCTGGGCTGGCTGGGCTTGGGCACGGACGCAAGTGGGCGCGGTGCGTTAGGAAGCGAGTGGCGTGCGACTGAGTTTGGGTCCAAGAGAATGCGGCTGAGACCAAAAGACAGGGTGCGGTAGGGCGTTGGATGTGGACGCGCGAAGTGCGCGCGGAAACAAGACGAGCGAACACAAAAAATAATTAATTTAAAAATTAATTTTAGAAAAAAATTTGAATTGAACTGCAGCTCTCCTCTCTTGCATCTCTATGATTTCATCTCATCCATCCATCTCTTAGTTCTTATTTTTTTTTATTATTTCTACATCTAAAATCATGAAAACCTCCTTTCTGCTAATACCTATAAAAAATCCCTATATCTCCACCTTAAGAACCATCGAAGAAATCCAGGAATCTGGAGATCCGAGAAGCCTTCAGAAATCTTGCAAGGAGGGAGAGGAAGAAGAGAGCAGCTCCATGCGCGGCTAAAGATCTTCATTTCGGAGAGTAGATGAGGTTTTTAGTATTTATATTTGTAATTTTTTATGCAATTAAAGCTTGATTGTAATAATTTTTTCATGAATAAATTTT
>KE506549.1:98553-112089 GCA_000441515.1 Elaeis oleifera | reverse complement strand
ATCTTCATTTTCGGAGAGTAGATGAGGTTTTTAGTATTTATATTTGTAATTTTTTTATGCAATTAAAGCTTGATTGTAATAATTTTTTTCATGAATAAATTTTTTTTCATTGCTTCAAGTATTATGCTTCTTGTTGAGACTATAATTTAGATTTTTGAATAGCCTATGACTACATAGAGACGAGTCAGGATATAAAGATACGATTCGTACTCGACGAGATAGGATATGCTCAGCATCTGATTATAAATTATTTTTTTTATAATTTAAGACTTTGAATATGGCTACGTAGGGATGGATTAAAGTACTACAATCCGTACCCAGCGAGATAGGTTATGTTCGGAATCAATTATAATTTTATAATTACATATTGAAGAAATATTTTATATTATACTAAAAATTGAATCAAAATTCTGAGATATCTTAATCTCTTGCTTACTAGTTTTAATTTAATTTTATTTCTAGTTTCAATCATATTCTCATTTTTTCATATTTTAGTTTTGTAATTTAATCAAAACTTTAACAAAATCTTAATTAAAATGTGAACATAATCTCATTAATCCCTGTAGATTTGATTCTGACTCATCCTGTCTATATAGTTTGAGTTAAGACTTATTTTTGACTGCCTACGATAGCGATCATATACTAATCTTTTTCTCAGACTCCAAATCAAGCAAATAATTGAGGAGATCTCCATATACCAAAGCAAATATACAAAAAATCTTAAAAAAAATTGATATGGAGAATGTCAAGGATATCGACACCCTTAAAAGTTCAAATTGTAAGCTTGATCAAGATTTAAAGAATAAAGCAGTAGATCCTAAGCTATATCGAGGTATGATTGGATCATTTTTTTACTTAACTACTAGTAGATCCGATATTATATTGAGTATTTGCATGTATACTCATTATCAATCAAATCCAAAATAATCACATATAATAGTTGTTAAACGAATATTTAGATATTTAATTAATACTCAAAATATCAGTTTATGATTTTCAAAATAATCTTTTTAGACTTAATTGGTTATTCATGCTAATTTTGCCAAATGTAAATTAGATAGAAAAAATATAAGTAGTATATATCAATTTTTAGATGTCAATTTGATCTCATGATTTAGTAAAAATAAATTCAATGACATTATCTACAAATAAACTAAATACCTTGCAGTTAGAAATTGTGCTCAACTTTTATTAATTAACAATAACTAAAAACTATGGTATGACTTATAGTAAATTTTATTAGATATTATAAAAATACAAGTACCATCAATCTAACTAAGCATCCAATTTAGCACTCAAGATCTAAGTATATAAAAATTAGACATCATTTTATTAGAAATCATATTTAAATAATAATATTATACTTAAATTTGTATGAATAGATAATCAAATTACTGATATCTTTACAAAATCTTTAAGTGAAGAAAAATTTTGTTCAATTAGAAAAAATTAGAAATCAATGATCCATTTAGTTAAATTATCTTGCATGCAAATTCTTATTTTATCAAGTTATTTCTGATTCATTTCTATGAATGATTCCTTTAATTTGCTTTTATTGATTTATGAGTTTAAGTATTGAATACATTAATTTGTTATAAATTGTGTATTGGCATGATTGAGTCATGCATCATTTCATGAAAAGCCAAAATTTCTAAAACATTCCCTGTGCCAAATTGAGCCGACTAATTTATAGACTTGTCAACCCTCGATTGAGCCAACTCCATAATCTAAGTCGACTCATACGTCGGAACCCAGCCTTTTAACAAATGCCCTAGAGTGTGATTTCCGTCGTTTCATTTCTTTCTTCAACCATCCTATTCCAAAAGCCCGACCCCACAAAACAACCTATCCCTTGTCTCCTTCTATGGAATTACCATAGGATTTAGCTTGAAAATGACACCTATGAAGCATATTGCTCATCGGCTGAAGTGCCAAAAGATCTCTAAAAAAATCACCATGCCCTCATTTGATAGCAGTGGAACCAAAATTAAGCCCTCCAAAAAGGAAACTGAAAAGCACAATTCCAAAAAACAAGGATCAAACGTCTCCTCCAAAGGTATCTCTGTCAAATTGATCTATCATTCTAGAAAGGAGAATAGACTCTAGATTTTTTTTATGCAAAAAGGGTTTGCATTTTTCCGTATATTTAGAAATTTGGTTGGGAGTTCTTCTAATCTTCAAATGAAGTCGTTTACCCTCGACTAATTTTGGAGTTTTATAAAAATGTCTCCATGGAACTGAATGCTATCAACTCTAGAGTTAGAGGCAAAGAACTGTGTGTCCACCAATCTTGTCCGACAATTGCTTTAGATTCTTTCTACGGATGAGTCATCCAATCTAGTATTTTCAAGAAAGAATGCATTAGTGCATGTTCTGAGGAGGACAAATATTAACAATATCAAGGATTTATTTGCAAATCAGCTATCCTTCAAAATAAGGTTGCTCCATAGCTTTGTATGCGAAATTTTAATGTCCCGAGTAGGTAGATTTGACTACATCAAGTTTATGCATTATATTTTCTATGAGTACCCACTGAACCTCTCCACCTTCATAATTTACCAGATGCAGGAAGCCATTGCCAAAAATAGAGGAAATTTGCCATTCGGCATAGTTCTTACTTTGGTTTTCATGCTTGTTAGTGTTAATCTAAAGAATTAACGAACCAAAGAGAGTGCTGCACCATTCTGATACTTGTAATGAGCACTCCTTGAAGAGGATGGGATATAAGAAAATTGAAGGAGCTTGGATAAGGAAAAAACCTGCAGGAAAAAAAAGATTGAGAGTTTGGATGAAGGATCAGGGTCAGATGGTCAAGCCACTCCTAATCAACCCGGAGCTTCTCAGTCTGGTGGTGGCCTGAAGGAACATGTATCTACTTTATATCGGCTGATGTCAGACATAGACTTCAGAATGGCTAATTTCCATCAAATGGTCTAGAACTTGGTTTAAAGGGTTGCTTGTATTGAAAAGGATGTGAAGGTGATTCAAAAACTTCAAGAACAAGATATTCCCACTATATCTTCACTATAAACTCAACTAAGAGCACCCTCCTTTAGATTTTCTTCTGTTAGAGCTACTAGAAGTCCCTACTCCACTTGCCGTCCTTCTCCCCATACCTTTAGATCTAGAAGAAGCCCATCCATTGAATTTGTTGATAGTTTTTCTGAGTCTCATAGTACTGGTTTTCTTTAAACCATCATCATATCATCATGTTTTTGGAGTGATGTTTATTTTCTCTGATCCTGTTTTTGTCTCTTTTTGTAGAAGAGAGGCATTTTTAATAATATAAAACTTCTATGTTCTTCAATGCTATACTCTATCTTTCTTCAAATGACTAAATGCTTATTATGTGATAAATTGAATGTGGATGCATGATTATAGGAAGTAAAGAAATAATTATATTCATTGACTGTAATGATTGCCCCTTCTTTTGATAATGACAAAAGAAAGAGATAAAGATAAAGATAAAGGAATAAAGAGAATCATATAATCACAAATTGAGTAACAGTAAAAGTAGAAAAATCAAATTGAATAATAAAAAGGAGAAATAATGGCAAGAAAGTGCAAAAAGATCTGAAATTAAGAAAGCTTGAAAAAGGAAGATATGCTCATTTTGAAAATTTACTCAATTATATGAGAAAGGAGG
Organism: Elaeis oleifera; assembly: GCA_000441515.1. Taxonomy (NCBI): domain Eukaryota; kingdom Viridiplantae; phylum Streptophyta; class Magnoliopsida; order Arecales; family Arecaceae; genus Elaeis; species Elaeis oleifera. The sequence continues at coordinate 108,443 of KE506549.1, read as the reverse complement.
AGTTTTGTTTGAAATTAGAATCATCTCATCAATCCTGTCTTTTCTATATTAGAAAGGATGAGCTTTATGAATATCTGAAGTTTGCACTTGTTAAAATTTCAAATTCTTTCAATGCTTGAAAGGTAGTAAAATTAATTTTGTCATCATTAAAAAAGAAGATTGTTAACCCTAAATTATTTGATGATGTCAAAAGTATTTGAGTATAAATTTTGTTACTATTGATGTGCTTCAGAGTGATTGTAAGTTTTCTCAATATGCTTAATCATTTTATTCAAATGGCTGTACTCTCAAGAAAATTCAAAATTTCAAACTTAAGTCCTTTGGATTGAAAGCAAAGAAGTTTAAGATTTGAAAGAAAATCTAGTTAAGGTATACCTCTCAACAAGCATAAATTAAGCTTGAGAAGGCAAATTTGGTCTAGAACTAATTGGATCAAGTAAGCTATCTGAAACTCTTTTTGGCATGCTTGGCATGTAGCTGAGTCATCCCAGTTTGAATTTGAGCTGATCCAATATCAGTCGACAGAAATGATAAAATTTGATAGTTCATAATAATTTTTGAGCCGATCCAATGATGAACATAGTCGACTAAATCTGAAATTTAGCTGACTTAAGAAAAAAAGAGCCGACTCAATCTTAGAAGAAAATGAATATAGAAAACTTTATAAATCAGCAAATCTTCTAAGCTGACCTAGAGAATTCATTAGCCGATCCAGCATTCAAGTTAGCTGACTTTGATAGGATCTAAGCTGACCCAGGCAAGTAGAATAGGATAGAACATTGGATTTTTGGTATTGACTGTTGAGCCGTTTTAGAGTTTTACTTAGCCGACTCAGAGTTGAAGGTTAGCCGACTCAAAGATTCAGTAAGCGGACTTGTTGAATTCTAACAAAATAATAATTAATTTTTTTAAATTTTAAATATGATAAATTTATCCTATCGATTATTTTCAAACTTTCAATAGCTAGAGTATTAAACGAAGAAATTTTTGAGTCAATAAAGGTTAAAATTCATGGAGGGAACAAAGTTTTTGAGACTTTTGAAAGAAGATGTCATTATTGAAAAATACTCAAGAGGATAGTGTAAAGAACCAAAAAGAGAAATAAGAAGGAATTTAAGAAGAAATTTAAGAGGACCATAAATTCAGTCATTTTTACATTCAATTAGACTGAAAGAGAGGGGAAGAGTGCTTAATTGTAGCCAGCTGCTATTAAGAAAAATCATTCAAGGCTACGTCAACCTCTCAAGCAATCAAGAAAGAAGTTTAAGCTTTGAAAGCTCCATTATCTTGACTTCTTTACATCCAAAAAGGATTTTATTATCTTCAAACTCTATTTCTTGTATTCTTATAATTGTTTTCTTTGGTGTAGAAACTTGAGGTTGGTCCAAACGTAAAAAATTGAACATTGTATAGTTTTGATTGGTATCTCTGAAAAAGTCAATCAAGATTGATTGTGAGTCTGAAAGAAAATAATCAATTGTAAAGTTTTGATTGGTGAGTCAGTAAAAACCAACTAGATTGAATTGTGAATCCGAGAAAATAATCAGACTATAATCTTAAAGAGATTATAATTAAAGTTCTCAAGCGATCTTCTTGAGAAGTGGACGTAGATACTGAGCTTAACATCGAACTACTATAAATTTTTTATATTTATGATTGTAATTATTTACCTTTCTTATTATTTCCACTACAGTTTAAATTTTCTGCTGATCACTTTACGTACACCATCTGAATTGTCTTTGGGCATATATTATTTTAAAGTTAAATTTTATTTTTAAGAAACCAAACTCATCTTCTCTCTCTTGGGTTGCTACCTTTGGAATAGTTTCATTCCATAATAGCTTTGGGGTAGAGGAAGATCTTGCTGAAGTTTGGGGAAACAAGTTAAGGTAGTGAATTCTAAGTTGGTTCATTCTACTACTTCAAAAAAGAGACCTGCAGAATTTGAGGACATCAAAGGGTGACTGTCTTCGTTGTCAATCCGCATCTGATGACTTCCAACCATTTGATCTTATTAATTTCTTCTTCATCATCTTGTGCCCAAGAGATTTCATGTCCTTAGCTGCCAAAGACTTTAGAAAAGGATGTCTTCTGACTTTAGCTCTTCTTCTTCCAGGCCCAGCATTCGTGCTTTCTTTGCTCTATGTCATAGCACTTCTTTGGTTGCTGAGAGAGAGTGTTTCTATTTTATGATAGAGCATTCTTTGCTGTTCTGCCGTTTTGGGCAAGGGTTGTCTCCCTTAGGTTTCTGGTCTATTGTTTGCAGCTTAGAGGTTTTAGAGAGATGGGATAGCAATGTTTTAAAAACTCTATCAACCTTGACTAGCTGATTTGATGGGGGCAAGTAGAGTTTTCAGATTTTGAAATGGTTTTGAGGGGACAGTTGTCTAATCCGAAAAATTTTCACTAACGGTCATGAGGTAGAATGGTTTGAATTTGAAAAGAGATACTGTAGCCCTTACAGCGAAAGATGATTTGAATTTGGGCTGAGGATGTGTCGAAAAAGGTTAGAGTTTTTGGAATCTATAGGGTTGTCTTAGCATCCTTGCGCCAAGAAGAGAGTGAGTTCAAGAGGTTGGGTCCAACCAAGTCATCAAACTGGCTTTGGGATATAGCCCAAGAGTTACAGACTGGTTCACCATGCGTTTCAGGGCCGGCCTTCATCGACGAACACCGTGGCTTGGGTTTCGCCGGTCTGAGGAAGGAGACTCTTCATTCTGGGAAATGCAGTAACTTCAGTGTTCTCCTGAAGGTGAACGACCAGCAAGGCCATTCCAAAACTCCCATCCCGATCCCTCATTGTCATCCTCATCTTCCTATGAGACTAAGGATGAATCGTCGAAGTTTGGGTACCGCTCAGCAACAAAGTTTACTACAATGGAGATGGTGTAAGTATAAGGACCAATGGTTATAGCAGTGGTTTTTGGAATACTTTCGAAAGACTTGCAAAAAAATAGTACATCAAATCCAGTGAGATCCTCCCAACGAAGATACGGGTGACTTGCTCGATCCGATACAGCAAACCCTGCACTGCATCTGTAGTCCAACAAAACAAGGGGAGATTAAGTAATGTAGCATACACCTTGAGTCTCAGATTGTGTTGAACGCCTCCTCGATGTTTATCCCAGTGATTTACTATAAGAGTAAAACCATCTCCTCTAATATGTCCAGCAGCCATGAAGGATTGCATTGTTTGGTGGTCAGGGATCGGACGTAGAACTCCGTCGGTGATCGTTGACGGGTGGTCCAGGAGCCCGTCCTCCTTGCTTTGTGGGAGAGGGTATTGGGTACATCATCAACCTTGATGCAGCACCCAAATGCTTGGACATATGCAGCCTTGTTAAGGTAGTCACATATGTTTGTCATTTGATTGGTGAAAGGGAGGAAGGCTTTTGTGGAGGCTGGGCGCACAGGGTTTGGCAATGGTGGGTCTCTAGCACTTTGCATGGTGTACATAGGAGCAGTTTTTGGATGAGGGGGCTTCTATGAAGTTTTGCAGGTTTTTGTGGTATGTCTAAGGTGTAAGTAGAAGAAGCAACGAACAGGGTTTTACAATAGCCTTTGAGGGTCCGTGTCTCCACAATGGAAACAGAACCATATTTAAAGAAGAGGGAACGTGTCCTGTTTGGTGATGGGTTGAGTGTTTGGTTACGAGAAGCGGAAAAGTTGGCAGGTTTTGGAGGTAAGGGGTGGGGTGGGTTTATGCAGGGGCTTTCTGTCACGTAAAAGGAAATCTAAAAGAAGGAAGATGACGTCTGTTGATGGGAAGTTGCGCTAGTCGACGTCCATCCTTGAGAACTTCAGCATATGATCCGAAACGTTGTTTTGCAGGATCTTGGACCCTGTGCCATCCGTCTTTAGTGATTCGGATCTCCGATGCCGGACACCACCGCCAACTCCCAAGGATGTCCGAAGAGGGGTGAGGGGTGCTATTCTTGTAGCCGTTCGTAGCTTTGCTATGCCGTGGATGACCTGAAACTTGGATCCAATCCCCTATTGCTGCTGGGTGAGGTGGCTTGATGAAGCGAGTTTGTATTTTCCTAGGAGGTATGGCCGGGTACGCAGGGGTCAGCAGGGGTGGAGGTAAACTTGATGGAGCCTTGACAGTGTGAGCAAGATGTACACAATAGGAACCTTGGATAGGATGGGAGTGGCATTTATGGGTTATCGAAAGGGAACGAGCTAAGCGGGAAAAAATATTCGTTGCACCGGAGATATCATATCAAATTTATAATAAATTAATAAAATTTTATATTTCATCGATTGTCATGTATTACATCGATTTTTTTGTTAATAATATTCCATATTACCCTGTCTATTTCATTCATTCTCAATTTTTTATTAATTTATTATAATCGTGATGTGGTATCACCATTGCAATGAATATTTTTCCGCTAAGTGGATAGTTGGGTGGACTTGATGTGACGCTTCGATCCAAGCATGCGACGAACATCGCATACTTGTAGGGCAAGCCCTACAAACATGCAAAGGTGCAAATCAAGTCATAAAATTTAAAATGATGATAATAATAAGCCTTCAATCCTCAAAAATTAATCTGAGAAAAATCAATTAAATTTTTTCCATAACAAATATCTTTACATAATATAAATCTTAATATTTCATTCGAATAAAGATTCAAACTAAATTAAACTAAGCTAAATTGAATTGAGCTAAGAATTTGAATAATTCAAATAACTCTAACAGATCTAGCGCACTCCCTCAAGTCCTAAGCAACCATGATTTACGGTGGGACAATTCAACCGACTCTCCGATTTTGACTCTTAATCGACCTCATAAGTACAAAATACCGACTATCAATCAGTTGGCCTACCGATGGTCGGCTATCCTCAACCATCGGCAAATTCTATTTATGATAACTCGACTGATCTCAAATCAATGACTATCGATATATCAGTTACCGATCGATGATCATTCGGACTTCCACGACTACCGACATACGATCGACGTACTGTGATTACCGACATATAATCAGCTTATCTGAAACTGCCAACGTAAAAAGCATATAATGGCCAGAATATGATCAGTGACGGATATAACCACCTATCCCATGATTATATAATGTCGAACGAGTGAGATCCATGTGTCTAACTATTACAGACGGTTACCAACTACTCGTCTATAAAAGAGATAAATGAACAGTATTTTATTAGATAATTCTGGACTGATACTTTGTCACTTTTAATATTTATCTGTTATTCACCACTATTCACTGACTTAAGCATCGGAGGGTCTCCGTCGGACACAATTTCGATCAGTGTGGACTTCATTTTGCAAGTGCTCTTTACCGACGGTAGGTGCAACAGGAGATTGGCCACAACAAATTGGCGCACCAAGTAGGGAAAGAATATAAGCAATCATGGCTAAGACTAGAGCTCAACATTCAATAGGATCAGCGAGACAATCTTCCCACCGGAAAGATCTTCTCCCCCACCTCCATTGGTAGAGCCCAACTCTTCACATCCAGTAATTACTACGAACACACAAATTGCTGCTTTAATGCAGCAAATGAAGGTGTTGACGAAGGTGGTTCACAGTCTCTAACAACAACAAACACAGCAACAGCAGCAACCACCGATGGAGGAGCCGGTGGTTCATTCAGTGCCATCTAGGCACAATCACCATCCTCCACGGTGCTCACCCTCTTTATCTCCAGAACGATAGTCGTCTTGATATTCTTATCGAGTCGAGCAACCGCATTTTCGACATTCTCGCCACACCGCCCATCCTTCGGGGCGATCTCCTTCTCCTTCCCATATACATAGTATCAAAAAGAGAAAAATGCCGCATGAACCTTCTCCTTCTCAATCCTCAAATTCTTCAGGGGACTCTACCCTCAGATTATCTCAGCAACGACAGCTCGATGACTACGAGTGCAAGTTCAAGGAGATCGACAACCAACTTATTCGACTTCAGGTGGAAGGTCGAAAGTCCTCCAATGACTATGACTTCCACACCGCACAATCTCTCTCTCAGTGCATCCTAGACGAGCCGATTTTGTCTCGATTCAAATGCTGTAGATGGAGCCATACGATGGCTCTATCAACCCAATTAATCATCTGAAGAGCTAAAGGCTCTCCTGATGATCCAAGGGGCAACCGATGCCCTCCTATGTATTGACTTTCTGGTGACTATTCGGAAGGCTGCTCGAGCCTGATATTCTAGACTTCAGTCAGAAAGCATAAACTCCTTCGAGTAGCTTGAGTATTCTTTCGTGACCCATTTTAAAACTAGCCGAAAGGTGTCACGAATATCAGACAGTCTCATCTCCATCCAACAAGATGAGATAGAGATATTGAGGGATTTTATGGCTCGCTTCAATGCGGCCACACTAGAGGTCAGGGATCTCAACAAAAATATGGCCATATCGGTCATGAAGAGGGGTCTAAGGGGATCCAGATTTACTTATTCTTTGGATAAGATTTTTTTCTGGATCTATGCTAAACTCTTGGAGCCACATATAAGTATATTCGCACAGATGAAGGTACTTCTGACCGATGCCAAATAGAAGAAAAAGATCAGAAAAAGAAGCAAAAAAAATTGAAGCTCCGACCGAACCAAGTCGGTCAATGACTAATAAGCGAGCTTCACCCCATCGACAGAGTCCAAGGCCGAACAATTTGGCAATAGGCATGACTCCTATACTCCTCTTTCTGTTTCTCATACGTAGATCTTAATGGAGATCGAAGGAGAGGAGTATTTACAACATCTCTGTCGATGAAAGTGCCATCGAACAATCATGACAGGAAGAAGTATTATCGATTTCATCTTGATCATGGTCATGATATCAAATAGCGCATTCAACTCAGAGATGAAATAGTGGCCCTGATCTGATGTAGCTACTTCTGAAAATTTTGATGAGATCGTCTGACTCAACCTCCTATGACCAACAGCCTCAGCCACAAGCGGAGGAACGATCAACAATCGATCAATGATGGGAGTGATCAATATGATCTCTAGACGATCAAAGGACTTGAGGGGCAACTTTCGAAGAAGAATCGGTAAAGAAATAATGACTTGATAATGTATTTTTTTTGAAAATAATATTCAAAAATATAAATTTTTCATAATGATGCTGTCGTCATCTTGGAGACAATAGCAAATTATAATGTAAAAAAAATTTTAGTTGATAATGAAAGCTCAATTGATGTTCTTTTTTACTCGACTTTCTTTCGAATGCAACTATCGACTGACCGATTCAAAAGAGTCTCAATGCTATTAATCAATTTTATTGGACATGCAGTTATCGTGAAAAAAAAATTACTTTCTCACTAATTATGAAATAAATTCATAATAAAGTACTATTTTCTGACATTCACAATCGTCCAAATTTCGTCGACTTACAATACCATACTTGGACGACCCGGACTTAACGTCCTGAGAACAGTAGTTTCAACATACCATTTACTGATCTGATTCCCAACAAAAATTAATGGAGTCGAAGAAATATGTGGAGATCAATAATTTGCTCGACATTGCTTCTTGATCTCTACAAAGAATAATCAGTCTGAAGACTCTTTTTCTGTCGATAAACTGGATCAAAAAAAAGGTGAACCAGTCGAGCAACTGGTTTCTATCCCATTGAAAGAAAAGATCCTGAGAAGATGGTCCAAATTAGATCGTAATTATCTGATCCGGAGCAGCAACAACTGGTGAATCTACTAAGAGCAAATACTGATATTTTACTTGATTGACAACTGATATGTCTGAAATTTTTTCGAAAGTAATAACCCAACGACTGAACATTGATCCTAAAATTAGATCGGTGAGACAAAAGAAAAAATTTTACTTTTAAAAGGCAGAAAGTCATCGATGAAGAAGTCGACAAGCTCCTCGCAGCTGGCTTCATTAGAGAAGCTCATTATCTCGATTGGCTCGTCAATGTAGTGATGGTAAGAAAATCAATAGAAAATAGAGAATCTGCATCGACTACACAAATCTAAATAAAGCTTGTTCGAAAGATAGTTTTTTTATCAAAATCGATCAACTAGTTGATGTGACTTCGGAACACCAACTTTTAAGCTTCATGGATACCTTTGCAGGCTACAATCAGATTCAGATGGCACCTGAAGATGAGAAGCACACTGTCTTCAAAATCGATAAAGGCATCTACTGTTACAAAGTAATGCTATTCGGTTTAAAAAATATTGGAGCTACTTATCAATGGCTAGTCAATAAACTATGCAAAATACAAATCGGATGAAATATGGAAGTCTACATTGATGATATGCTGGTAAAAAGTCTCCAAACTTCTCATCATATTCGAGATTTGGAAAAAATCTTCAGCACACTTCCACGACATCAGATGAAATTGAATCTGACTAAGTGTGCATTCAGAGTAACTTTCAAAAAAAATTTTGAATTTTCTGTGTCATAACGAAGAATTGAAGCCAATCTTGAGAAAATAAAGACTATTATCAATATGAAGCATCCAAGCTCCAAGAAAGAGATACAACAACTTAATGGATAGATCATTATACTTAGCCGATTCATTTCAAGGTTGGCAGAAAGATGTTTGTCTTTCTTCAAGATCTTGAGATAAGCAAAAGACTTGTCATGGTCAGACGAATACCAACAATCCTTCGAAGATCTAAAAAAATATCTGGTATCTCCATCATTGCTTACAAAATCAAAGATTGGAGAAATTTTATATCTCTATTTGACGACTTCGATAGAAGTAGTTAGTTCGATACTCATCTAGAAGGATGAAAATCGAATTCAACAGTCGATTTACTACACCAGCAAAGTGCTTCATAAAGCTGAAATAAGATATTCAAGAGTGAAGAAAATAATCTACGTTCTAATCATATCATCACAGCGACTTCGTCTGTACTTCCAAGCACATCCTATAGTCATCTTGACAGATCAATCGCTGAAGATAATTTTATACCGACCTGATACTTCAGGTCGAATGACAAAATAGGCCATAAAATTCAGCGAGTTCAATATTTAATATCGCCCATGACCATCAATGAAGGTGCAAATTTTGACCGATTTCGTTGGTGAGTGTACTATATTTGACAGTAACTCTGAGAATGAACCCAACGATAAATTAAAGTAAGTTGAAACTCTTAAGGCCAACTTAATATTAGTGTAGGTGCTATACGTTGATGGAGCATCCAACGCACAAGACAGTGAAATTGATCTCATCCTCACTAATTTCGAAGGGATTGTAATCGAATATGCCCTTCGATTTAATTTTAAAGCTTCAAATAATCAAACTAAGTATGAAACTCTCCTAGCCAGCTTGAAGATTGTCAAAGAGCTTGATATTGATAGCTTAAAGGTCTTCATCGACTCATAGTTGATTACTGGATAGGTTTAAGGGTGAGTTTGAAGCCCGAGATCCCGTTATGATGAAAAATCTTCAGAAAGTGAAAGATCTTACATCGACTCTGAAACATTTTAAGATCTCTCACATTTCAAGAACGGAGAATGCTTGAGCTGATGTACTTTTCGACTCGCAACCACTTCATTCAACTCACTGAGTCGGACATTCATCGAATGTCTTAAACAATCGAGCATTGATAAAATTGAAGAAGTGCTACAAATTAATGATGAGCCATGCTGGATGGACCCTGTTGGGTATAAAATATCCTCAACCGAAGTTCTCGATAGGTGGCACCTATCCGGGCTTCTTCAAGATGGGTTCTTCAGTCGCCTATCAGATTGCTCCAAATGCCCTCTGGACTATGTTGCCGGCCGACCTTCTAAAGTGCTCACTGAGCTCCGCTACCTGTCGACCTTCTACAGTGCTCACTGGACTCCGCTACCTGTCGACCTTCTACAGTGCTCATTGGACTCCGTTACCGGCCGACCTTCTACAGTGCTCACTGAGCTCCGCTACCGACCGATCCTCTACAGTGATCGGC